>JAJIYU010000115.1:0-67009 GCA_030144865.1 Tinospora cordifolia | reverse complement strand
TGTTCATTTCTCCCTTTTCCTACTTCTTTTCTCTTGTAAGCCTTGCCTTCTCTCGTGACTCATCAAAAAAATAAAAGAAAATAATCCTAAATTCTTTAATCTTCTGAAAAAAAAATCCCTTAATTCTCTCATGAATTCTTCTTCGATCAAACTTCTTGTGTTTAACGAATCAAAGCAGCAACATCAAGAGCCATGCGATCTCCTCAGGCCTTTCGAAACGGCGAGACTCCACCGAGAATCCCACCTCATCCTCATTTCCACTCTACTGTAGCCGTGCAGAAGCTCCGCCGCTTCAACACTCTGATTCTCGTCTTCCGCTTCGCTTCCTTCTGCTTCTGTCTCACTTCCACTATCTTCATGGCCACCAACTTCAGAGGCTCCAACTACCCCAATTGGCGCGATTTCGAAGCCTTCAGGTTCGTCTCCTACTTCGGTTATGATACTAATCCTTTTCTTTCCTTTTCTAGGGTTCGTTTTTTTTTTTTTTTACTTTTTCTTTTTCTGAGTAAAGAAGAGAAATTTGAAATTCGAATTCTCCAGATTCGTTCTAGCTGCAAATGCTATTGTTGCTCTGTACTCTTTTGCCGAGATTGGAGCTTCTGTTTGGGAGATTTTCAGAGGAACCACTGTCTTCCCTGAAATCATTCAAGTTTGGTTCGATTTCGGTCACGATCAGGTATGCAGTCTTTTAACCCTTTTCTTTTTTCTTGTTAACTTGATCTTTTTGAAATCTCGCGTTTCGGAATGTGACCTGTCGTGTCGCGTCGTATCGTATCGTTATTATATCGTATCGTATCGTATACTGAATGTGTGGGCTGATTTGGGAACGGTGGTTTGTTACTGTGTTCCGGAAGGCGTTCGCTTATCTTCTGCTCTCGGCGGACGCGGCGGGAACATCACTGGCTCGAACGCTCAGTGGTAGTGACACATGTACGGAGTCGAACGCGTTCTGCGTCCAATCAGATATATCGGTGGCCTTAGGATTTGCTGGGTTCGTGTTCCTTGGACTGTCTTCTCTGCTTTCCGGGTTTCGGGTCGTGTGTTTTATGGTCCTGGGTTCCCGTTTCCATGTCTAAAACTGAAGCGCATTCAATATATATATTTTTTCCCATATATTTTGATTTATAGGTAATGGGTTTGTGTTTTTTAGTATTATTGAGATTAAAATTTTATTATAATTCCCCGCCTTGTGGGTATTATATGTATGTGTGGTGTTTGGTTGTTTGATCTGTTTTGAGGTTTGATAATTGACACGGCTGTGTAATTTATATGGTAATTAAAGAGAGGTTTTGTATTATTAAGTGTTTTAACAGTACTTTTGTAGTCACTGAGCTTTACTCTTTAAGAAAAATTAAATGAAAACGTAAAGAAGAGTTATTATTTTATATTTGTAAAAAAGTGTAAGAACAAACTTTAAATAAATAAATATGTCGCTAACCAAATATTACTCTTTTTATTAATCCACTCCACTTCTATTTTTTTAACATAAATTTTTGAAATACCTCCATATCTTTTTTCTTTCAAGGAAAAAAAAACAAAAAGAAGGAAGATATAGAGATATTTAAAGAACTTCTGGAGGGGATTTGGGGATGAGTCATTAAATAAAAAAGTAAAATTCATTTAAGCGTAATCAGAAATAATAATAATGGAAGAAAAAGAAAAACACGAGAAAAGTAAAATCCAACTAGCTCTGATGCATGAAATCATAATCAGAACTGGATTCTTCTTTCTGCACACATACGACGAGGAATTAAGGATCCACACATAGTGAAGCAACAAGCACGAATAGGTTCTCTCTCTGATTGTGGCTTTCTGCTCACTCCCGTCGATATCATGAAAATATATCCAAGAACGACGCAACAACATACATAGTCTACCATAGGCTTTGGAAAACGACCTTCTTTACTACATAATACATCGATTAAAAAAATAATAATAAAAAACAAACCTATACAATAATTAGGCTACCTGCGGTCTAGGCTATGAAAACAAAAATACAACTCTGAAAATAAAAAATTAAAATAACTTTTCATCCTTAAAAATTAAAAATTTACCACCTTCTTCAACAAAAAAGTGAAACCGTAATCAAATTACTGTGATGTCTTTGGATTCTCAAATAAGTGTACCCAGATCATCAACCAAACATGGCCTTAACTGGTTCCGTTATTACTCTTTAATTACTATTTTGTTGGCCTAATCCCAAGAAAAATGGTTCATTTCAACTCAAAGACTTTTCTCATTTGCATATAATACAAACTTCGATGCTACACTAATTTTGGAAAGCTTAACCACAAACAAAAGAGTCCGTGACCACTGAAAAATAAAAGGTTAGGAAATCTGCAATAATATATTAAGGTAGCTCACATGCGCGAGGATGATCTAACAGCCATGAGCATAAACTGATAAAATCACCAATTTAAGTGAGACCCACTTGACATAAAATCATGCCTGACCAAATCTGTCCCAATACTAATAATGTGAATATACAAGCTTTCAGAAAATTTGGCGGATTTTGTGGTGATGGCTGCAATTGCAAGGAAATGCGGACAATTCGTGTTGCACATCAAAGCATTCCGTCACGTTTAAATCATCCAAATAAAACATTTAAAAGAAACTGAAAAATTGTCTCTGTTGAGTCCTCGAATTTCTAAAACATAGCTGTTACAAATGGTTGTCCTCGCAAAGAAGTTGCCAATTTGATCAATAACGTGCAAAAGTTACTTAGAAGTCCAAGCAATATTCTTTTAAAATGCTAAATATAATGACTCACACAAAGCTTTCATCATGAAACTCACTCTTATTCGCTAGGTGAAAAAGACCAAAACAAATAGAATGATAAACAGGATTACCAAGAACACTATCATCATGATTTGGCCCTTTGCTCCTGCCTTCTTCATAACAACAGCAATCTTTTTCTGCATGGAAAGCAGTACTTTTTCGTTAGACTACTTGACCTGTGAAGTACATCTCTCCACAAACAAGAACATGCTCCTATCCTAATTTCATGTCAAAAGGACATCTCATAAGTATCAAATAATTTAACAGCATTTCAAATTCATCAGCTGGTTTTCAGCCTATTGTCATGTATAGGAACCATGAAAAGAAGGCTTAGCAGGCGATGACACCTTGAATAGTGAAATAAAAAGATAAATAAAAAAATCCAAGTTTAGAAAGAATTCCCAGTTCAGGCATAAACATTACTTGAGCTTTCCATTTAGCAAAGTCAAGCTCACTTAGGATTTCCATCTAAAAGTGGTGTAAAGCAAAAACTTTCAATACTTCATGCTCTGCACTAAAGGTGTTGTTCATCTAGACAGACCAAACCGCAAAACCGAACCAAACTGATGTGTTGGGTTCGGTTTGGTTTGACTTCTGTGAAGATCAGTTTGGGTTATGGTTCGGTGAATGGAAAGAATCAATTAGTTCAGGTTACAGTTAAGACATTGAAAAACCGATTTAACCCTAATTTCACCAAATTATAAGGTAAGACTGTCATTTCTCCCCATGCTCTGGACTAAGGGTGTCGTTCATCTAGACAGACCAAACCAAAAAAATGAACCAAACTGATGTGTTGGGTTCGGTTTGGTTTGATTAGTGTGAAGATCAGTTTGGGTCGTGATTTGGTAAATGGAAAAAAAATCCATCAGTTCAGGTTACGGTTTAGTCGTTGGAAAACTGATTCAACCCTAATCAAACCAAATTTGCGTGCAAAACTGTCATTTCTCCTCTAAACCCTAATTTTCTACCATTTTTTTCCTCGTTTCAAACCTCAATTGCTAAAATACAAAACACAAAAGAGACATCACAACCCCGTTGTTGTATCTCCTCATTTCAAAACCCTAGCTGTTGCATTCGAAACCTTAGCTACAACTCTTTTCTTCTTCTATTCATTGTCTTCTTTGTCTACCTGTTCACAGCACACGGCACATGAATCTTGGCCTAGTTGTTGCATTTATTTGTTTCGAAACCCCATATCTTCTTTTCTGAGATCTTGCTGCTCTCTTCTTTGATTCTTCATCTTCTTTGACTTCCCAGTTTCACAGCACGCAGAAGGCATGGTCCCTTCACCTTCTTTTGAGATCTTGCCCTAGCAACTGCCATTGGAAACCCCCATGTCCTTTTGAGCTGGTTGCTGCTCCCTTCTTCAATTCTTCATCTTCTTTGATTTCCATACAGAGCCCACATGGCCCTTCATCTTTCTTTACAGTACTCAGCTCACGGTTCACCCCTTTAAGGTTCATGCCATCATGGTTTGATCTTCCTCTTCTTAGTTGTGCTTTTTTTCTTGAGCAACCGATTGTGGTATTGTCCATAGATTCTGGTTTGTTTTAGTCCTTTCTCTTTTTTTGGGTAATTGTTGCTTAAGATAAAAATTTTGAACCAGATTTAGAAATTAAATAGCAAGTGTGGTGTGGCATTCTTCAACCTAGCCATGTTTTTCTTTTTCTTGTTTTATGTGATCACTAATTAGTAACTGATTTGGCATAGTGGTTTTATCAATGAAATTATATTCTATAGTCTTGAATTTAATAATGTTGTTTTTTTCCTTATAGATGTTTATTATTTCACAAATTGGGACATCGCAACCAGGGCCGGTCCTAAGTTTTTAAGGGCCTAGGGAAAATGATAACTTGAAGCCCTAAATCAAAAATAGAAATAATTGAAGATTGAGTTCGTAGATTTAATTATTATTGACTAAAAATGACATACTTTTAAATACTAAGAAAATAGACCTATTTTTATGGGAGGGAAAAAAATTTTGGAATGGAAGAAAAAAAATGATTTTTTTATTATTTTTAATTTCTTATATATATACATACATACATACATACATACATATATATATATATGGAGCCCAAAAAATAAGAGGCCCAGGGTTGTCGCCATTTGGGCCTCTACTCGGGGTCGGCCCTAATCACAACCCCACAAAGTGGATGTGGAGCATCTTTAAATAAAGGAACCAGAAATGTGAACGTCATGCTATTTACAAATGTGAAGGTCCAGTGGGAACCATCAACAATATCTACAACAATACATTAAAAATTAAAAAAAAAAGGAATCAGGCCACCTCTCATGCTTGGAATCAGTTTAGTAAAGCACTAGAATGAAAAGAAAAAGTAAAATTTGTAACATGTTTTAAAAGATCATAAAGAGTTTGCCTTACTACAAACTTGTGGACTTCATCACAAAGAATGAATTCTATGTATCTCACTGCTCATTATTTTGATGAAAGATGGAAGAATTTGCACAAGAAAATCAACTTAATTAATAATCGCGATGGTAGGCAATTGGCAAGGCTATTGAGATGTATTTGCTTTATTGGAGAATTGAAAAGATTTTTACTGTTACAATTGATAAAAAAATTGGAAAGGAGTGTCTTAAAATTGGATTATCTACATATGAGGTGTTGTGGCCATATATTAAATATACTTAAAGGTGATCGTTGGAGCATCATGAATAAGTCTGTGAGTTGGATTGGAGCTATTAAATGTGTAAGAAGTTCTCCATTCAAGCCATGCACTAAGTTATAGAAAATTACATGTAAAAAAAGCTCTTTGTGCTCTAATGTACCAAGTAGATGGAATTCAACTTATATGATGTTAAAAAGGGTGACCAAACTTCAAGTTAGAGATTTTATATCTGAAGTTTAAAAAGGGGGTCTTGAAGAAGAGTATTGGATTAAAAAAAAAAAAAAAAGAGTATTGGAAAGAGGCCCTTGTCCTTACAAAGTTTTTGAAACAATTCTATGGAGCTACAAAATGTCCCTCAAGATTGCATTATGTCACAGCCAGTGCAAATGTCATCAAGTATGTGAAATTGATTATCTTTTGCGAGAATCAATGGTTTATGGAGATGATCATCTTGACAACTCCCTAATTCACAATATATGTATAATTTAAGTTTCAGGCCTCACTGAAGAAGTTTCACAAGTTGAAATGCATGACTTTCATGTATCATTTTGGCAAGTTTCATTTTAATTAAAATGGATGATTAGAAATATGCCATCTTTGATTTTTGTTTTTTATATTCAAATTAGATCATTTCGCTTTGTCTTAAAAAATGCAGTGTTATGGTAATTAGGTAGCAACTGCAAAAAAGGAATGAACTATTAGTGTTCAACGGCTTTGCTTTCATGATAGTTGTACTGTTGACTGTTAAAAACACTGTTGTTTGTTACTTTCTACTATTTGGGAATTGAAGTAGAACTTGTAATAGAAAATTTGGCTTGATTAATTATCTTGGATAATATTTGCTTATGTCTTTGACTGTGATATCAACTGGTTGCACAATTAACATGATTAAAATAGCTTTTCAACTTGGTTTTAATTTGTATTTGTCCAACTATGGATGCTAGAAATTGGAGGTGCGAGTACATAAAATAGGTTGCCTTAAGAGAAGCTTCTAATTTTTATTTGTTCAACTATTGGATACTTGATATTGGATGTCAATCTACATAAAACAGGTTGTTAAATTTTTAATTTTCAACCACTGGAGAATTGAAATTGGATCTGCAAGTACATGACCAAGAAATTGCCTTAAGAAAAGCTTTGAAGTGAAAACATAAAATTTACATGCCAGTCTCTTTTAGTATTCATATTTCTTAATGTAATATTATATTTCCTTTTTTTGTGTTTCAATTTGCAATTATACAATTAAAAATTATATTTTCTAAGGATGGAATGTATTTTGAAAAGGTAAAATAGTGCTAAATATAAGCTTTATAATTGTAAGTAGACATAATTAACCTAATCAAACCGAACTAAACCAAGCGAAAAAAAAGTTCGATTTGGTTTGGGAATAAATTCAGTTTGGTTTCGGTTTTTAAAAACCCAACCTTGATCAAGTTTGTTTGGTTTCAGTTTTTCATAATAACCAAAAAAAAAAAACTGATGCTTGCACACCCTTATTCTAGACAATTTGTATTGAACAAAAGTATCTCAAACTTGCAAATCATGAGCAAGAATAAAATGTGCAAACTGTGAACAGCAAAAATTTTTAAAAGAAATGCACTATAAACTATGAAGTAAAGAAGGGAAGAAAAAAAAAACCTGAACAAAATCAAGGCGATTTGAAGTACTATCCATGTCCAAGCTGAGTTCGTGAATAATCTTGTCCTGTCCAACCAAAAAAAAAAAACTATCAATTGACAAGCCACTTGGTAATATATGAAAATTGGTACAAACAGTAACTAGAAATTTATAACATATTCCTCAAGGCAATAAACATGATTTTGGACATTAAAGTTGCAAATACAGCATCAATTAGATCTTTGAATGGAGATGATGCCTATGAATCCTCAAGCCAAAAATTAAAAGAAACATAAGAGCAGAAGATAACCTGTCCCATAAGTTCATCGTGTATTGTAAGCCCAATACCTCCAATTCTCTGCACACTTGCACTTAGCTCATCTAGTTCCTCGTCCTGTTGTCTGCCAGCACCAATCCACAGCCAACAAGAATTAGTAATTATCAAAATACGCTTCAAGTTATAGTTGGACTGATCCCTGTTCCCAGCCTTGAGGAAGCTTTATCATCAGCAAATATTATGAAAATTAATAGACATTCAAAAGTCAGAATTCTGTCTTGAAACTTGTTTCTCTCCACAAACTAGAGAAACATAAAGATGCACAAGTTTCTGGTTTCTCCTCAAATAGCAATCATGATCAAAAAAGAATTGTAGAGTCTTGCAAGGAGGATGAGATAGAGGGTTAAGAAAACAATTACTTAATAAGAAGTAACTGTCTATCTGATTCTGATGATATAAAATCATCATTATCTTCTGCTGCGTGTTCATTAGATCTTCCAGCATGGTAAGGATGATCATTTGGTAACCTCATCAATTCTTGGCGGGCACTACTAATGCTGGGGGTTACAGTGTTGCTTTGCTCCTTTCCAGCTTCAACAGCACTTTTCACTTTTGCCACCTTTTAAGAGAACCCTTTTAATAAGTGTCATAATTTTTCAAAGAACCAATTTCAGTTCAAAATAAGAGAGAATTATAAATAGAATGCCAAATAAGTCCCCTGGAGTTTTACTACATTTACATCATAATTTGATCTCTATTCATATGTAAGTTTAAAATCATGATATTGAGCATCAATTAGCGAATAAATAAAATACCTGAGTGCGAGCACCACTGGTCCATCGTCTTCGCATTTCAAGCTCTGCTTCATCAATACCATACCATGTAGGATCTCTGGCAGCTACTGCAATTGCTTTATCTAATTCATCCACCTTCCTATCAAAATGCTCAAGTGTTACAGCAACCAAAGAAAGCCTTTGATATGTTGGTCTTATTCACACATGTTTGAAAGAGTATATGTTGAAAGAAATAATGCAATAAATCAATATAAGTTCAAATTGGAAAATTAGATTTTGAGTATATCACCACGATACCTGCCACTCAATACTTTCACAGCTGGTTAGGAGCTCCTTCATTAGATGTACTCGCGTTCCAGTATTAGATGAAGCATTTTCCCATTGGTTAAATGTGGATAGCAGCTTATCGATCTGATTAAGTAAACATGAAAAAAAAAGTACATACATGATTATAAGCTATAAAATGCAAAAGACATTAAACCAATGTCATCCAGATACCTTTAAAAAAACTCCTCGTTCCATGGGAACAAATCTCAAACATAGAATTTTTTAAACAAATCGTAAGTAAGCACAACTGCTCTGCCGCTTAGACAATGCAGAATTCTCCAAAACCCTCATTAAATTGTTTTCTCAAATATCAACCCCCGCCCCACATTATTCTAATCAAACACCTATTTTCTATCTCTCCTATGAAGTCAGAGTTTCAAACAATTCAAATTAACCAAAAGTCTAGACCAGTCTCAATCACATAATTTCCTCCACCTCATCTGTTTCTTTAAAAATCTCGAAGAACAGATACTACTCAAATATAAGTTGTGTTCTTTTTAGCACTCAACAAAATGGACAAAAAAGACAATGTCAATGAAGAGGAAATCTTTTTTTCGTGATTCTTTCTTTAATCAAATAGTTTTGCCCTTCTCGGGTGGTAGAATATACTAAGGTGAATAGCCCTTACAGACTCTTGAATTTCCTCTTTCACAATGTAAAAGGGATCCTGAGCTGAAGACATCTTTGGCGCCCCAAATTATCCTGTACGCATATTGAGAAGGACTTGCATAAGTACTGTTAATGGTAACTATAATCAAATTTAGAGCTTTATCATCTTTAGATCAACACAAAAGAAGAATCATTGACTAAAGAATGCCAATGAATTATCTATGCCGTGCAAGAAAACCTACTCTGATATTAAAACAAGAAAAAAAAAATGAAATGTCGTTATCTCCATTATCAAATCCACAGCAGGAAATTCTCACCCGAAAAAAAAAAAAAAATCTGATAAGTTCTACCCGCCGATACAGATTTTGACCAAAAATCAACCTTTTAGAAACTCGGCATGGCATAAAATTTCTTCCTTTCTTCTATAACCGTGAGTTAAAGATTTCAACAAACTAGTCTGAATCGACAACTAAAAACAATCCAGAGCCACAAATTGCACAAGAAACTAAACTGATCAGGTTGCCCCAATCTACAATATTGACATCTAACCGTCAAGATTCTACCAAAAAAAAAAACAAACAAACAAACAAATCTCGAACTAAAAAAAAAAACTAAAATGACGACGATAACACTAGTAACAAATTCTAAGCAAAGAAGAAGACGATGTGAATCAGATCGACAATAACAGACGTAAACAGGACCGAGGAACAAGATCGAAGCAACTTACAAGAAAGAAAGAAAGATCTTCGTTACAGTTAGATCGCCCGCATCGATAGGTATTCGGACATTAAAGAACCTCTCGCTTTGTGGATTTCGGGCGCAAGAACTGTAGGATAAATGGCTAAATGAACCCCATGCTTTCCATATTTAACCGCCCACCCTTCTTCCAATTCATGTGACCGTGTGACCAATTTCGTCTACCTAAAACAGGTCATGTATATAAACGGGTTATACCGTAGTCGTACTTATAGTCATATAATTATATATAATATATTTAATTTTTTATAATAAATATTGATAAAAATATAAAATATATTAAAATAAATTAAATGTTTATAAATTTATAAAAAATTAAGTTGTCAAATAATTAATAAATATATTAACTTTAAATTAATCTATTTACAATTTATTTTTAAATTGTATACAACTCAATTACTATTTTATTGATATGCACCGTTCCTATCCTTCAGTTTTTTTTTTTACACCACTTCCAATTTCTTTACCAGTATTTTTAATATACTGATAAGTATTTGACATCAAATTAACAATTTTTTACAATATTTGGGATAACGATAATAATAATACACCAGTAAATAATAAATCTAGAAAAAAAAAAGTGATTCTTTGTTGAGTGGTATTCACCTCCCCATCCCATTTGTAACATTTTTAAATCTTATTTAAAAAAAATTGAAAAAAGTTAAGGTAGTTAAAATAAAAAATTAAGGTTTATTTTGTTGCTAGTTTTTTTTTTTTTACATGCTTGGCATCTAATAATTTTGTAAATAAGTTTATTAATAGTATTTATTCATAGTGAGATTGATTGGATAGGTTATTTAATAAAAGAAAGTAGGAGAATATATACATATACATATATATATATATATATATATATATATATATATATATAGTAAACAATTACTTTAAACATAAGCAACACTCAAGGGTAAACATTTATTTCAGATATATACTATAGTTATTTTCAGAAAAATTAATTTATATTAGATTATTAGTAAACATTAAAACAGGCCCTAATTCTATAATAACCCAAAAAATTTATTTAATTCTCAGTAATGAGGTTTCATTTGCCTAAAATCAAAGAAACAAGCAAAGTAAATGACTGAATTAGAAACAAGAGGTCGTAGAATAAGAAACAATAAAAAAGACATACTTTACAAAATTATATTACATACTTTTTTATGATATTAAAAAAATTTAATATACACACCGTTTTATTTAAGTAAAAAAAAAAAGGTGTTATGCATGCATATACACATTAGATTTATAGACACAAAACACACACAGAAAAAAATTAAAAAAAATATGATAAAACTGTTATAAAATGTTTGAATAAATAAAAAACATATTAATTGCAAGTTTGATCAACCATAAGATAATCTGCAAGACATAAGACAAATGATTCAATGAACTTTCTCTATGTTACCAAGAAGTCTTGCAAATACAGTAAATATAACATTTCTTTTGCTCTTGATTTAATGTTTGTTATAATGCCAAGGTTCATTGAATCATTTGATCTAACATACCCGTCAGTTGGATAACATGGTAAAATTCGAGCAAATGTAGAAACTCCAAGTAAAAACAAAGTGCAAAGAAAACATGTGTATTAAAAATACAAATGATTGACTCAAATTGGATTTAATAATATAATTTAGATTAAACCACGACAGGCAACGATCAAAATCAAATAAACAAATCTTCTTTAATTAAAAGTGTAACATCTCAAAAAATTTATAGAAAATTTGAATTTTTACTTAGAAAATTATACAAAATTGATGAATGAAAAATTTGGCATTTCTTAGTTATCAAAGTGAGAAATAAAAATCAATTTAGTGAATTTTTAGAAGAAAAAAATGATTATAACGCATAAAATGGAATACCATGGTCAAAAACACAAGGATATGTGCAATCTTTTATGAAATCGGGATTAAAAAGTCAATTGGGGTCGAGATGTGAAAAAATTTCGAAAAGAAAGCAAGAAATAGGGTTGAAAAATCAAAAAACAAACTCAAAATGCTGTGAATCGTAGATCTGTAGTCTGGATTAGCATCATACGACCAAGATCAAGTCTGCACGTACGCACTAAAGCACTGGATCGTCACGATTGAACGGCCAGAAATCTGCATGCGTAACTCAAGGAATATCAAACAACCAGAAATAGTTTCGTTGATCGCGAAATCGGACCGCACACCGTGATCGAGGAAGATCGAACGGTCCAGATCAAAATCGTTTTGATTAAGATCATGATCGTTGATGCACTCGAGGAAATCCAACGGCTGTGATAAAAAATCTGAATCCTATTGATTTATCCGAGATTAATCCAACGATGATGATCAAATCTAAATGCATGTCTCGAAGGGAATCTGAGGACCCCAGAATTAAGCTGAATTATAAATTACGAAAAATATGTTAAAAATACAAAAAAATATCCAACAATTTCGAAAATTAGTTTCTAAATTCAGAACAATATTTCTAAAATCTTGAAAAAATTCGAAAAATACTCTTTTTGCTCCAAAAATTAGAAACTACGAAATTTGGTAGAATTAGAGTGTTTTATTCATAAGACACAAAACTTTCCATTTTCTTCCCTTGGAAAATCTATATAAACCCCCCTAAGCCCCGAAATTCATTCATTCAAAAAAAATAAGAATTGAATGTTCATCTTGTTTTCTCAAAGCTTTCTTCTTGGCGCCTCTCATCTTCCCTTCTTGTGTGTGTGAGAAGCTCTCGAATTGGGAAATTAAGTTGAGTGATCTTCGTAGGCACTACTACGTGGGGGAATTGCTGCCGAAATTCTGGAAGAAAGCGTCACAAGGTAAAAGTGATTTCTTAAACACCTATTTTTCTTATTCAAAGTTCTAACATGTTCATTGTGTCTATGGTTTTAAAATTAAAAGATTTTTAGTTCTAGCATCCTAAAATAATTATTAGTTTAAATTTGATTCATATTTGAATTTATGCATGCATATTAATCATGTTATGCCTAGTATCATATTTAGGTTTTATTTCAATACGTGAGGCATGATTTTGAGTGTTCCATGATTAAATTTTCAGTTTGATTATATGTTGAATTTATTTATTTTAGTCATGTTCTGAAATTTATTTTATGATTCTAGAATATGTGATTTAACAAAGATGATGGTGATAGTAACCACGTAGCATTATAGCACACATGTGGGTTGCTATGGATGTTATTTTCATATGATATGCCCATATAGTTTTTTTTTTTACCTAAGTACTTGGTTGGTGGGTAAGCTCCCTTGAAGTCCAAAAGTCCAATGGAATTGGCTACGTGATACCACATTTCACTCTAAGGAGGCACTTAGTGAATAACATCAAAGGTTGAGAAACTCTTTTGGTCTAAATTACAACTTTAAACAATTGGTTGTTTGAAACGCATAATGTATGCAAGTGTTTGAATTATGGATGTGCTATTGTTTTGAGTTGAAAAATAGTTGTTTGATAAAAATCCACTGAGCTGTGTGCTCACCCCTTCCTCTCTTATTTTTCAGAAAATTAAATTATGAAGGCTATTAAAATTTATATAGTTTTTGATTTAGCAAGTTTTCATTCTCTTGAAAGTTTCATTTTAATATAAGGACATGTTGCCCAATTTTGATTAAGACTTCCAATGAAAGTTAGTATTTTTATTTTGAGATTATGAGTTTCTTTTATCAACAATGTACTAGTTTACATTACGAAATTATGTACTTTTTTTATTAATAAAGAAGTTGAATTTTTCTTTACTTTTAATTGCCTTGATTTTATTAAATGTGAATTTGTACTATTGAATTTATTCTGAGTATGAGGTATTAAAAAATAGAAAGTCAAGTGTGTGTCACTTGTAAAGTAACATGACCCAACCCGCCAATTGATTTAGTCTATTGTTAAAAGGAATGGTGGTTAGGTCCAACGCTTAAATCAAAAAATGCGGGGGTTGAGGTGTTACAAAAAGTAATTTCCTATTTTTCTCATATGTTACGTCAATAATTCACATACACGCATACATACATACATATATACATATATATATGTATATATGTAAAAGAAATTGACATAAGTTAAATACCTATGACCCAATAATGACCCCCAGAACCTAAAAGAGAAGCTCTAGCTTCAATAATCAAACTGCAACAGTAAATTTAATTAGATGAAACAAATTCAAAATGGAAAGAAAGTATTAAAATAAAATAATATCTATCATGAACAAACTTTTTAACATATTGCAATTTGGGGACATTACTTTGGTTTATGAAAACATGTCAAAGTCCATAATTTTCAAAGAAAAACATAATGAAATTGCAATTATAAAAAGTTTAGATAATATTATGAAGATATTGAAAAGTTTTTGTACTAGTTAGTTAAATGAACATGTTTTAAAGGAATTCTTATTGAATGCAAAGAAGATTACGAGTCAAACATATAAATTTTATTTTTCTAATAAATCAATTTTGTTTTATGCCTTTAATTATTCAATAGCGTGTCTCTTATACTCTTAGTACTCATTCAATAATAAACAAGATATAATTTTTAACTTTGAAAAAAAAAAGTAACATTACATTGCTTTCGATATTATATATCTAAAATATAGAACACAAACAAGGTCTTTGAGCTTATTAATGTCCTTAATAGCTTATACATTTAAACAAAAAGGTTTTTGTATTTATAAATATGGTTAGAAACTATAATTCATGTACAGTCCACGGCCACAGTTACCAGTGCCAAAATGTCAAAAAGCAAAATGTGGCTGCTGGGATTCGAGCCCAGGTCTCCACGGCCACAACGTGGAATTCTCACCACTAAACTACAGCCACTTGGTTGGCAGTTTACTACTATTTTTAAACTAATCAAATTACACACCATCATGAACAGTAAACCGGTATTTGTTGCCAACCTTTTTAAATTCATAACAAAATAAAATGGGAAAGTCATCATTTTTAATGGTCCTGTAAGCAAAGGAGAGTCCATGATATCAATTTAATGGTAACAAAATCGAGATTTCCTGTTAATAATTCAATTATAAAAAGATTTAATTTATTATTTTCATAAAACAAATTGTAATGTCAATAGCTTACTGAAATACTTCTTAATATTTTTTATATAACATCAACTCTTATCCGTATAATAATTTGGAGTATTGATACGAGACCGAAGAGCCTAACACTTGTTATAGACACACCCTTAAACCTTCTTGAAAAAGGAACATAATACATTGCTTAGACAATGATTACAAGCTTTCTAGCAATTTAACCTGACTTAAGCATTAAAGAGAGAATCTTTGACCGACAACAAATCAAATACTTCTTTGAATAACTATTTTCTCTTTTTATCTTTTCTAGGTCATGTTTGGTAGGAGAGATTATGATAGGATTTAATAAATTTTTATTCTATCATATATTTGGTACTATACAGGATAAAAATTCATTCGAGCTCATATGAGTTATCTTATGTTGATAGGATAAGTCAATCTCACCATTTTTGGTGGGATTGAGTTATCCCACTCAAATTTTTTTTTTGACTTTTATTTTTAAAAAAATTATTTTTATCCTATTATATTTCACCAAAATAATCATATTTCATCATGTGCACCAAGCGGACCCTTATTGTCCAGTCCATTTCATTTTGGCATTTTGGCAAAATTTGAGCCATTGGACAATATTTTCTCTATCCTCCCACACGTGTATGACGACAATGTCCATTAGATTTAATTGACATTGAATGGAATGGTGATTGTGGTAAGTATTTATTAATATAGGGATGTCTTAAAATTTTATTTATTTATTTATTATTTTACCAATTTTTTATGAGAATAGCAATTAAGATGTGTTCAACTGCCAAATTTTGTTTTAAAAATAGTATTTTTAAAAAAATTTTGAAATAATATTGTTAAATTTTTTTTTCATGATTATTTGATTAGATATGAAAAAATTTTAAAAAAGTTAGTCATAGGCAATTATTTTTTAAATTAATGTAAAAAAAAAATTTGGTATAAGAAAATTTTTATTTTCTCGCTCAAAGTTAGAAAAGTAGTTGGGTTAAAAAAATAATTTAAAAGTTATTTTACTATTTTTATTGAAAAAATAATTAAAAAATTATGATTTTCACGCTGCAAAGACAACCTTCCGATTTCTTAGACGGCGAAACGAAAGTATAAGTGAAATCTTGAGAATCGTCATTCCGTCGTGTCATCCTTACTCGTCAATCGTCAATCTGCCGTGTCATCCTTACTCGCAATACAATAAGAATTACAGCCTTACAGTATATAGCATCATTTGTGAGATCGAACGACTTGCAAGTGAAAATTATAATATATATATTTTTTATAATTTACGAAGATATTAAATACTGAAAAGGTGAATTTCGATTGCTGTACTGCTTCTTTGGTGTTGCTTGCATTGAAATTATAGATCTGACATCGATTGGTGTTAGATCGGTTGTCGATCTCTCTGTCTTTACTTCAATTTCAAGCTTTCTATCTTTTTATAATTTGTTGTGATCTGGTGGTAGAAGTTTCCACTCTTAATATATTCTATTGTTTTTGCTGATTCAATCGGCATGTTCATGTATAAATATACGAGGGTTGCATTCTTTGATCTGTAGAAAGAGAGACGGAGAGAGAGAGAGAGAGAGAGAGAGAGAGAGAGAGAGAGAGGACGCTAGGGTTTCTGTTCTGTGCTATTTGAGGCTCAAAGAGTTTCAGGTTTGCTTTTATTCTTTTTCCTAGGGGCTAGAAATTTGAGATTTTTTGGGTAAATCTTGTGAAAACGGTCATGGATTAGAAAATTGCCGAAAAACTTGGATTTGAAGCGAATTAAGTGTCTTTTCTTTGCATTTATTGATTTTAATTTGTTAAAAAATATATTGATCAGGTTTGGGAGGATCTGAACAATGGCGAACGCGTCGTCCAATGGAGATCATAACTCAGTTGCCAAACCACCTCCAACGCCATCCCCGTTGCGCAGTGCCAAGTTTTTCCAGGTGAAAATTGCTGTTTATTTGAAAGTTTCAACACTGAGTGCTTCTATTTTCACTGTCACTGTTCTGTTATTTTCAAGGTGTACAGTTCGTCTCTTCTTTTTCTAGTTCTTTTTTCCAGAATCGTTTGGTTTGGAATGGTTGGATTAAATGATCTATTGTTGTGGCGAGATTCCTTTATGTATGTCCATTCTTGTTTTTAAAGAGTGATTAGCCAGCCTAAACAAGCTGAGAAAGTAATTAGTTTGAGACACCATAGTTAACCCCAAGAGAGTGGCACCCTCAGTATATTTAAATTTAATCAGAAAAAGCTGGAGGGATTGCTTCTCCCTTAGCGGGTGAAGCCCCCAGCATCTATGAGCAAATCTGATCTGTTTAGCAGGCGCAGCCTCTGTAACATAAGAGGGGAATGCCTGTTCCTTTAGGGGGCGAAGCCCTCTGTAAGGTAACTAAGAGACAAAACCACACAATTATGTGCAATATATGCATATATGTACATACATAAATATGTTATACACATTTGGACAAGAGGGCCTTGTGTAGTTCAAGCTCACAGATGATCTCTCCCCTTTTTTTTTTTTTTTTTTCTTATGGCGTTTTGTAAAAAATACTCATTGTCAATGGCAGGCAAACATGCGAATTTTGGTTACTGGAGGAGCTGGTTTTATCGGTTCTCACTTGGTCGATAGATTAATGGAAAATGAAAAAAATGAGGTACTGAAACATTTTTCTCTTTTTGTGTTATTAATGCTCTTGGGTTATATTTAACATTTAGCTGATGTGCTGGAAAAGTGCTTACGCACATTTAAAAGGAAAAAAAATGTTGAAAAAATTTATGAGTTGCAAATAATATTGCAGTAGTGGTAAGAGCACAAGAATAAATTGTTATGTCAATTTGTTTCAAAAATTTTTACTGGGATAGTGTCTTCTTTCTGGATGCTTATTTTTTGTTTGTATTTTGTTTTTAACTGTGTTCAGGTTGTCGTAGTTGATAACTACTTCACAGGCTCTAAGGATAACTTAAGAAGATGGATTGGCCATCCGAGATTTGAGCTTATTCGACATGGTATTTATTTTCATTCTACTTCAGTTTACTATATAAATGCTCATCCATACATTTGGTTGCATTTATGAATACGTGGACATGTTAAACTGTTGCAGTGATGCAAAAATTGACCAGAAGATCTTATCAAATTCTAGAAACTCACTTCAGCTTAAATCAAGCAAAGTTTATAAATAAACAAACAGATCCCACTCAGTTTTTTTATAAATTAGTTGCTTTAGGAAACTTCTACAGCTTGAGTTGAGTTCTTTGGTTAGATTCATCCATAGCTATCTAGACAATTAAGCATTCTTGTCCAATCACATCATCGTATAGTTGATTTTTTTGTTCTTTTTTTAATCAATTCAATTTCTTAGCAAGAGATAAACCCCTTATCTAGAACACCGATTCGATCATCATCATGCTTTGTTTTAATAGAACTTTTACCTCGACATGCTAAATTATGGATGAGTCCTATAGGCTACCTTCCTCTCCCATCTTCAAGTTCATTCAGTTTTTCGCTCTATTTTTTTAGGAGTTTTTATGGAGATGAATACTTGTTCATTTGATGGCCATTCTAATGCCTGGAATTCATTTGTTTGCAGATATAACAGAACCATTACTAATTGAAGTTGATCAGATATACCATCTTGCATGCCCAGCTTCTCCAATTTTTTACAAATACAATCCAGTAAAGGTGTGAATTTTTGCCATTCTTTTTAAGGTCATGAGAAATTTTAATACCTCCTTTTTTTTTCGCAAAATAGATCAAGTTGGTAAGAATTAAAATTTACCTTTATATTTCTATTGATTTCTAGGATCATGATTATAGGGGACCCCTAGACTATTTTGTATAGCTTCCTTGTGAGTAGATAGAGCGGTGTTAGAATTGTCTTTCATTTCAAGGCATAACTTGTATCCATGCGTTTCATGTTTGCCTAACATTTTCTGCTGCATTCTAGCTGTAATATGATTGCCCCATCTCATGATGACGTACTACACAAAATCACTGAGGCATATGATGTGTACCTTCTTCTTCTTCTTCTTCTTTTTATATATTACTATTGAACCTCAAGGAATCAATTGCTGGAAGATTTTGACATGAAAACCTCAAGTAATCAAGTGCTGCAACTTGCCTGGAAAGCACCCCGAACCTTAGGATTCTCATTATAAATATAAAGCTTCTCCTTTTGTAAATTGCTTTCCAGGTTCATGCTTGTCTGGTTCTTAATTAAATGCATTGCCAATTATTTGCAATTTGCGCCATTTGCTTGCTGCTCATGCATAACTTGATTATTTCCATTGTGTAATTTGTGGGAATCATGTATTTCTTATGGAAATTCCCTAGAGTCCTGATTGGCTGATGATAATTCTAACAGACCATAAAGACAAACGTAATTGGCACATTGAATATGCTGGGACTTGCTAAGCGTGTGGGAGCAAGGTCAGATAGTTTGATCATTTAGTGTTATTAGCCACTTCTTATTTATTTATTTTTACTCACATGCTAGGATTTCCCTCCAGGATCTTGCTGACTTCAACATCAGAGGTGTATGGAGATCCTCTGGTACATCCCCAGACTGAAGACTACTGGGGCAATGTCAACCCAATTGGTGTGTTTACCTCTGAATTTTAATTGACTTACTTTTTAGTGTTGAAACATGGCAAGATACTTAGTGGTTCTTCAAGTGCTGTTAATTTAGTGTTGCAACTTTCTTTACTTCAAACCAAAAAGAGTTTCAAGGAATTTAATTTTATACTTAGTCGAAACGAGTCACATGGCATACCTTGGTCCATGTTTGTGACACTATTTAAGTAACATGTAGACCATATTTTCTTACCTTATTTTGAGAAATCTCATCAGGAATTTTTTAACTGAAATATTGAACTTGAAAAACGAAGGTTTTTTTTTTCTTTCTCTAAATTTTATTTTGTATGACCTTTTACTAGTTGTACATGGATTTCAACTGGTATCTGTTGAATTAGTTTTGCTTCAGCAATAACATTTTAAAATTTTTTGAAAATAGTTATAGCATGGATTTCACGATAACTTCTATATCAAGAAGAAAGCTTAAAATACACCAAATTGCAATATGACTAAATACTCGTGTCTATCACTGGACTGCATCTGGTAACTCCTTATCACTATCAAGAGATATCATGGCATGTATTGCAGGAGTTAGGAGTTGTTATGACGAAGGAAAGCGTGTAGCTGAGACTTTGATGTTTGATTATCACAGGCAACATGGGATTGGTAATTGCAAATGTTGTGTTTCCCATTATTTTTGTGCTGTATTTGTTGTATTATTCTTCCAGAAAAGATCATTTATTTCTCTATGGAAACAGAGATTCGTATTGCCAGAATTTTCAACACGTATGGCCCGCGCATGAATATCGATGATGGGCGTGTAGTCAGCAATTTTATAGCTCAAGCACTCCGGTAATTTCAAATTTTCATTTTCATCTTTGGTAACTATTCTCATTCTTTGATATGCTTATGGTGTATGAGACTTGAGGCAAATGGGCATAGTTTAAAATTTAGACATTTGAAGTTTACCTTTATCACAAGAGTGCAAAGTTGATATTAGCACATCTACTTAAGAAAGAGAAAAGGCATCCTGGTACTGAAGGAAGCTCAAATCCCATTTTAAATAGGAGCATGTTAAGCAAGCACTTAGTGTTTCATGTTGTGTCTGTGGCAGGGGTGAACCATTGACAGTCCAATCTCCAGGAACACAAACCAGGAGTTTCTGTTATGTCTCTGACATGGTAAGCTGAATCTTTATTCCTATTTTGTTTCAATGACCAGGCTTTCTGGTTGAATATAGAATATTTCATTGCGTTGTTTGTGCCTCCAAGTTTCTCATATTATTTCCCAAAATTGAAGGTTGATGGTCTCATTCGCCTTATGGAGGGAGATAGCACTGGACCTATCAACATTGGAAACCCAGGTATTGAAACTTCTACTTCTAATTGTCGAGTTCCAAGTTTAGAAAATTTTATAGATAATCAGAGTAAACTGTATTCTTTTTCTTAACAGGTGAATTTACAATGATGGAGCTTGCAGAAACAGTGAAGGAGGTTTGTTTATCATTGCCATGCTCTCTTCTCACGAATTTTTTTAAGTGTTCAGAATTGTTTTTTTTTAAGTGTTCAGAATTGTTTTTTAGTTAAAATCAATTGGAATTTTTTGCAATGGTTACTCCATGTTATGCAATGCAGCTAATTGACCCCAACGTGAAAATCGACATAGTGGAGAACACCCCAGATGATCCTAGGCAAAGAAAACCAAATATCTCAAAGGCAAAGGAGTTGCTTGGATGGGAGCCTAAGGTTAGTTTGCGCGAAGGGCTGCCTCTAATGGAGGAAGATTTCCGACAGAGACTTGGAGTACCCAAGAAGTTACACTGATTACGGCAATATTCTGCGGTTTTGTTCGAGTGTTTCTTCCTTAATAATTTTTTAGCAAAAATAAACATATCAATACGTCTTCTAGTGAGCATATTACGAATCAGTGAATTGTGAACACTGGGTGTTGCCTTTAAGGAGACTTCTACCGCTGCTTTTGTATTGGAGCATTTTAAATGGATACGAGTCTTCCTTGTCTAGACGTGCGTTTACCTTGTGGCTGTTTCAATCTTTCTTTGTTTTTTTGGAAGTAGTTTTTGGGTGAAGTGGATGTTTCACAAGTAGTTTTGAGCCGGGCTGATTCTCTTCTTTTGGGAGCCTTTCTATTGAATCACCTGATTCATTACCAATTGGCTTGGCCGGCTGTTAGGCGTTTCTGAAGTTTCGGTCATAATAACGTATGAGTATAATCTATTAGTTATGGTTCCTTTCGAAGAGCTTTTCTGGACTACTTTTTAATCAGTAAAACAAACAGGGAACACACTTAAGAATCACTCCAGACAGGTCGTGAAAAATCAATTCAGGCACACCCCCTATTCCTCCTATACCAAAATTTAAAGCTCTCACCCATGCTGCTGCAAGTAGAGAGTATCCGTCCATACTTCTTGGGCAAAGCTCTCACCCATGCTGCTGCAAGTAGAGAGTATCCGTCCATACTTCTTGGGCAAGTTTCTGCGCCTTATCAAAAATATGGCGGTCAAATTCCGACTAAAGTCTCCGGATAGTTGCAAGATTTGCTGATCCCATTATCTAGATCTGTTTGGGGTTCATTCCAGCAATATGAAAGACTATCGTGGCTCCACAGAAAGAGGTAGAGTGAAACTTCTTTTTCCCAAAAATGCTGTTCTCCGAAACACTTTCCAGAAATTAAAAAAAAAAAAAAAAAAAAAAGCTCTTCTGTAAAATTTTTCAAATAAGAACAAAGAAATAGTCTCACATGGAAAGATAGAAAACAATGTATTGAAAATAAAAGAAAATTAAGAAGATGTTTCCTTGGATAGGAGAAGTAGAAGTAGTAGGCCTAATGATGGGCTCATGGATAATTATTTATAAATAGACTTGCATAGCTGGCTCAAATGCAGTCTTAGTCTATTGCACTAGATAAAGTTGTTGAAGAAGCAAAATGACTAGGAAATTTCTTAGAAGATATTTTAGTTTAACTCAAATCTGTAACGACAATTTGTTTACATTGCGATAGTATAACAGTTCAAACAAGAGCTAAAAGCAATGTACATAATGACAAATCAAGACATATTAGGCGTAGACATAGTACAATTAAACGGTTGCTCTATGGAGGAATAGTTTCCTTGCAATACATAAAATTAAAGAATAATATTGTTGATCCTTTAACTAAAAGATTACCCGGACATACTAAGTTCACATCTATTGGAATGAGTTTAAAGCCAATTCAATGAGTTGCACTAAACGGAAACATAGCTTATTTGATTGGAGATCCCATGGTATAGGTTCAATAGACAAACTAGTTGTGTGAAACTCAATAAGTTAAACACACATTATAACTCATTCTACAACTAGTGTATGGTGTATGATAGGTTATGCTACAAGCATTTAATGACATTAATATAAGAAAAATTAGTGTCACCTAAATAATAGTAAAGGTGGGGTCGCATTTATGACAATAAATATGACTTAGTTCTTTAAAGGTATCATGAACCCAAAACTTGTTCAGGACCAAAATGAACAAAATCATATAAGCTGGAATAATAAGAAATATATCGTATTTGAATCGTATTGTCTTGGTTTAATTTTCAAAGGTAAACAGTTTAAGACCATACATATCTATTGCGTTACCAAGTATATCTGATATGATGTCAATAGGGCAAGTTCAAGTTGTACAACACTTTTCCTGATGTATAATATTTTATGGACTTGATTCAATTTTCTTATTTTCTCTTGTTTATTTATTTACTATCTTCTTTATTTTCTATTCAAATGTGAGGTATTGTTAGAAATGTGTTTTAATAGAAACAAAGAAATAGTCTCACATAAAAAAATAGAAAACAATGTATTGAAAATAAAAAGAAAATAAGAAGAGGTTTCTTTTGATAGAAGAAGTAAAAGTAGTGAGGGTAAAGATGAGCCCTGGATAATTTGTAAATATAAGGGCTTTTTACATATCTATAAAATATTTTAAAATATATTACAATAATACAAAGTATTTCAACTTTATACAAATATTAAATATTAATTACAAAAATAACAAAAAGGAAAAATAGTCTGCCGGAGAACAACAGTCCGGCGAGCATCACTCCGGCGACAGTCTGTATATTATTCGTATACAATATGTATATTATACATATATAGTATATTATCGGTATATTATTTGTATATAATGTATATATTATACGTATATAATATATTACCAGCAAAGAACAACACTCTGCGCCTGGCCATCGGTCTCCCAGCGGAAGTGAAAGAAGAAGAAAAAGGGAAGAAGAGCCAACCGCGACAGTCTTACGCAGCCATGACTTCCCGCATTGTGGTGTTGGATTCAAACACAGACAGCAGAGAGGAGAAAGAGAGACAACAGAGAGAAGAAGAGAGACAACAACAACCATGACTTCTCGGGCTATGGTATTGGATTCAAAACAGACGATGTTTCTCAATTCTTGTCTCGAATCGTCGTCATTTGGTATCTTCCATATTCAATAAAAAAGCAAAGAAAAAAAATCCAAAACAATCTACCATTTTCATCGTCTTCCGTTGTACGCGGCCAATGGATCTACCTGATCTCTCTTTTCTGTAATTCCGTTCACTCTAATCAAGATCTCTGACCTGAATCGAAGCTCTGATGAGTTCCATTGTCGTCACTTTGATGGACATATCAACTATCTCTAGCGGATTTTGCTGGGAAGTCCCGGCGAAGCAGTTATTGAAGACGAATACGAGAGCGAGGACGAGCTTGAATTGTCTATGTGACAAGGAAAAGGCTTGAGTTAGGGTTGGTATTCGTTCGGACGCGAAGGAGATGAAGTATAGGGTTTCGGAATTGGCGATGAAGTCGTGGATTTCTTGGCAATTTTTTGCTCCTGTGAGAGAGAGTTCATGGGCGGCGAAGCACAGTAAAGAGGATGAAGATAAACAGAATTTTCATGTGAACACTAGATACGTGATACGAGCACTGCGAGAGGACTTTCCTCATCTCTTCTATAAGGAGCTCAGTTTTGATATTTACAGGTTCGATCCGGTATTGTTGCCTTTTTCTAAATTTTATTTACAGCAGAGAGGAGAAGAGAGACAGCTGCACCGGCGAGCTGTTTATTTTCGTTTAACCGCTGCTCACCTCTGCGTGGACTGGCGAACAAACGAAGCAGGAAGATGTGCAGCGAACACACGGTATTAATGAAAATAAAACGAAAATGTTGATATAAATGATAAAACAAAAGTTAAACGAAATTCTTTTAAAAATATTTTTATAATCATGCTATTTTCTGTAATTTCCTCAAAATATAATTATATAAATAAATCAAGACAAGGACCTTGGGCCTTAGAGGTCTTGTTCTTTGATACAAACATATTAATTTTATATTAGTTATTTTATTTTTTGAATTTAGTTTTATATTCGAATTACTAACTGTCTTTAGATAGTTAATTAACTTTGAGTTTTAGGATAACAGATTTCCAACAATGTTTCATTGGGAAATGCCTGTTTCAGATCGAATAGTTTCTGCGATACCCACAATATGTTTTGGTTGTAATCTGCCATCAACATGGATATTTTATGTGCATGTAGACCTCCATTAACCATACATTTATGCGTCAAACTTTTTTTTTCTCTATCCTTTACTTATTAAGGTACTATTGTTGTTGTTGTAGTCACTTATTTGCTTGTTTTTCCCCACTCGAAATCAAATTTAGAACTGTATTTTTATGGGTTATTACACTGCTTAAGGATCATTTGGGAGATTTTTTTCACATTTCTCTTCAAGGTATTGAGTTTTGAGGGCTTCTAGGCGAAGTTCTACTTCTTAGTAGGTGGTCTCGCTCACGTGGGCGCTGGGGCTTCTTCCACTAATGCCAATAGCTCTGCAGTCATTGGGAGATTGGATAGGACACAAACTTAGCTTGTATTTGCAGAAATGGAATTGAGAATGGCTATTGGTCCTCTCCCCATTGTCCATGTCAATTGTAAGTGCGAAATTCAATTGATAGGTAAAACCTACGATATGTTATTAAGATTGAAGACATTTATGGAAAAATTGAAAACACTATTAGAAGAACACGCACGGGCTGGTGAGCCAAGTCTACGTAAACACTCACCCAGTCCCTAATTGGTTTTAACGTCAAGTCGTAAATTTTTTCCTTTGAATTCTGTATTCAATTATTGCAACTTGATAATACATTTTAATTTATAAATTAGATATTGTTTTTTAAAGAAAACATGTTATAAACTTTTAATGTTAACAATCTTTCTGTGAATAAAAGGTAGATATTAAACGTTTCGTCAACACTCAACAAACTGGCCTATTAGCTCAGTTGGTTAGAGCGTCGTGCTAATAACGCGAAGGTCGCAGGTTCGAGACCTGCATAGGCCACTGAACAATTTATTTCTTTTTTTTTTCTGTAACTTCTCTCGTTTTCTCGACCCCTGAGCGTACTATGGCTGGACCGTGATTAGAATAAACTAAGCGAGATTTCAGAAAAAGTACCGCACCCAAGACCAGTTGGGTTTTGGTTACAGACTTCTGTCAAAGCTTTTCATCCTTTATGCTTAATTTAACAAGAAAATTTTTTTTTCTTTTTAATAAAAAAACTATATATTAATTTAAAAAATAACTATTTATAGTAAATTTTTATAAAATTTTATCATATTCAATCAAACAATTATAAGAACAAATTTTAAGACATTTTATTGAATATTTTTTAATAATACAAAACACACCCTCTTTTTAATATCACTTATTTGATAATTTAATTCATCTCTCTCTACATTATACTTGTGTTCAACACTATTAATCGGTTTTCACTTTCTCAAATTAGAATTCTTTGCAAGTTGTGTTCCTATCAGTTACTGACATTATTATTTATATATTTTATTAATGAACCTTAAGCAAATAATTATGGTTGTTAGTCCCTATTTTTACTCCGATATTGACAATCATAACGGGATATCAAATCATAAACAAAGAAGGGCATGAGAAAAATATATTGGCTAGTGATTACGAGACCCCAATTCTTGACTGGAGGGAACAACCTTCGGGCATAATTTTTTTTTTTATGACTTTGCACTATTAACTCTATTATTATTAGTGATCAATAATAAAATAATTTATTCAGATTCATAGAAATAGGACATAGGGGATGTAAATAAATTTAATTATTAATCTATCGCATTATCTGATATAAAGTTTTGGTTTTTTTAATATGTGATATAATATTGAAGAATGTTAATATTAAGAAAAAAAAAAGTCAAATTTTTTTAATAAACATTAAACAAGTATACAAGAAAATGATGAAGCCTAAAGGCTTTAAATAGGTACCGTATAAACCAACTACTATAATTAGGGTTGCTTCTGAGACAAGGCCGGAGGGGCAACCGTTGGATCTTGAAAATTTTGGATCCCATTTTCATTAACGTTAGTATGTTTACATAAATATAATTTTTCATAGAGCATAGTCTAACATTCTCCCTTATTGATAATATAATTCCATATATATATATATATATATTAAATTTTTGCTAATCTATGTTTTATTTAAGTAAAATGATTTTAGTAATAAGTACAAATTTATTTATTTATTTTTGACTTTATACCATTTAATATTCATGTAAATTTAAAATAATTTACTTATAATATATAGTAAAAATATTTATATTTGAATGTATCAAATACCTAATTTAAAATAAAAAAGTCTATGATTCAAACTCTTTCTAATTTTTAAAAGGAGAAAATCAACCTTTGAACTTGAAATAGAGTAATTTTTTTGGTAAATTTATATCCATATTTGCCTTGCTTCTAATTTCTTTTCGAATGGCACGTGCAAGGCACGTTAAAATCTCTAGTCAGGAACAAACCAAAATAAAATAAAAAATAAAAAAAAACCCACCTCTTCTAGTGAAGCAGTAAGTATACGTTGAAGCTAGAGATGGTAGGAGTTTGAACAGTAGGGGTGTTTACGTCTCTTCGTCACACTGTAAGACCGATTCTCTGTCCAATGGATTGTGCATCCTGGTCGTTTTAAAGCCAGTGATAAAATTTCAATGACTAAACTGCCCTTAAACTTTGAAAATGACGAATTCATGGCAATGCCAGCTAGAGCCGCATAAAACTCGCGTATATAAACAGCTAATACACTAATAAATTTCCACATCTCAACCAAAAAACACTAAAATCTCTGTCTCTCTCTCTCTCTCTCTGTCTCTCTGTCTCTCTCTCTCTCTTCTTCCTTTGTTTTCTGAGAGACTAAACAGTTCGTTCTTCTGGCAAATTGAATTGTTTCAAATGCGAAAGAAGTTACTTAGCAGAAAACGAGAAGCAAAAATTTCTGAGATTTAGGTTTGAAACAGAGAAAGGAGGGGAATAAGAAGAAGAGTTTTGAGAAGAGATGTCGAGAAGCTTCAGCCCTTCTCGTAATCATGGAAGTGCGAGATTGCAGTTCGGTGGGGTTTCGCAGAGGTTGAGGTCTTCGTATAGTAAGAAACCGCCGGAGCCGCTTCGGAGGGCCGTCGCCGATTGTCTCTCGTCTTCGTCTTCTTCTCACCATGGAAGCCCTTCCGCAGTTGCTACCGAGGCCGCGCGGACTCTTCGTGTTCGTTAATTTTACCTTTTTTCTTGTTTTGGTATTTTTGCTTTTGAGGATTTTTTTTATTATATATCAATTTAGCCTCATTTTAATTGTTTCGTTGTCTATAATTATATAATTTTGTTGTATAATCTTGATTTCACTGGGAGTGAGAAGTTTGTTCGAGCGAAAGATCCTGCTAATAGAGATAATTTCGTAATGAAAGTAGAAATTAATGTGAAAATGAACCATTCTTACTAATCTAGAATTAAATCACGGGTAGAAGCATGCTGGTCTTGTTGGTTGTCAATGATTTTTTATGTTTGGCCTGTGTTCTCTTTCTAATGAAATCCTGTGATCTAGTTCGCTTTATCGGAATCTTGCTTCAAAATCTGATTTTTTGTCCTCCCATTTGGGCCGATTTCTCGTTGGTGACGTTGCAAGTAGTTCTCCTAGTGTGCCTTTAAGTGTTGGCCTTAAAGGTGTTTTTCTGCAGATAAAAAAACCTTTGCATTAATATAAAGAAATCATTTTTTGTTGCCAGGATTATTTGGCAGCCCCTTCAACCACTGATCTTGCTTATTGTGTGATCATAGAACATGCATTAGCAGAGAGGGAGCGCAGGTAATTCTTGTAAATTTCTGACGCAATGTGTAATTTTTTTGACTCATTTATGGAACGTGGGAGGAGTTGGGGTCTGATATAATGTGTAATTCTTTTGACTCATTATGGACCAGGGCATGAGGCTTTTGCTCTTGGAGATTCCAATGAGAAATGAGAGATGATGTCAATGATACTTTCAAGATGGTTTCAGTTGATAGGGATGGGCGTGAAAGTATAAGATAAACTCATCATACCAAATTTGAAAAGAAAATATCATAAGTTCTTTATTAAACATATTGCAATGCACACTCATGATGTTCATCAACAAAGACACAGTATGTGAACAAATTTTGTGTAATAGAGACGTGAATTTAGAAGTAAATGTCTGATAGAAAATGAAAAGATACAACTAGGGATTTATACATTTGTGGATGGCAGTAGTAGATCTAAGTGGAGGATAGACTACACAGAGTCTTATATGATAAAAACCACTAGATATGTGAATTGAAACAGTGACCTATTCAACAATTTATGGTAATGAATCTAACGTTAGAGATAGATAAAGGATGTGAGATAACAAAATGTAGAAAGATATTACCTTTTATAACATAATTCTTGACTTAGAATTTGATATATTAGTTCATGGTTGCTTGTTTCAGAACAAATAGAACACTGAAATACAAACACAAATCTTAAAGTGAGTCAAAAGGGGTGGTCTTTGTTGAGTTGTCTGGTGTTTGGTGAGTCGCGAAGTAGAAGAAGCAGATTCATTAACCTATAATATATAATTGAGTTAGAAAAATTTATTGAGTTGAATTGGACCAAGAATGAGGCATTTTGGTTTGTTAATTAGATAGGGTGACTAATATTAACAATAGAGAGAGAGAGAGAAAAACCTAAAATTATTCAGGTAAAACTTAAAAGAATAATTTCCGAATTATATGAGGACCAATGACATGACAAAGGATTTAACCTTCGATAGATTAGAAACAGGGAGTGGAGTTTTATTATAATAAACCCCTTGTAGTCAGAAAATGACGTTGTTGAGTACATTTCTTTGATTTCTCCCTTTTGCAGTTGGGAAAATGCTTCGTTATTTTGAGTTACCTATAACCTTCTGTAGATGCTGGCATGATTGAGTTGTAGTCACTACAGTAAATGTAAAATCATTTAAAGGGAATATGTGAATGAAATATACAATTTGACTTTGCAACCTTTTTAATATGTTATTTATTTATTTATTCTAATTGTTTAGTGAAACCAAAATGTGCCCCATCTCCTCTTGCTACTATGTGTTCTATGAGCTGAATTATCTTTTTTATTTTGACTCTTGCAATTTTCTCTAGTCCGGCCGTGGTTGTGAAGTGTGTGGCACTATTGAAGCGGTATCTTCTAAGGTAGGCTCTTACCTTTTCTTGCAGAAAGTATGTTTGTCTCTAATTTTTATTATTTATTTATTTGTTGAAAGGAAATTTCTATATCGAATTGCAAGAACTGCATTGGAGCTCATATAATCAGACATTGATTAGATCAGCTCTCAATGTCCAAAGAAACATTATTGTTTTGATTGGGTGGAGAAATCTGCTATTGGATTAATCCAAATGCTTTAAGAAATACCCCCCATGCAAGGTTCAATTGACCATGTCTTTCAATTTTTTATATTGAACAAAGCCAAGTTGACTAATTTATTGAATGGTCAGGATAGAGGGCTTGCTTACAGATTTTATTGTATACATTTGGTTGTGTGAGGATGCTATTATGTTTCTGATTTACCTCGATGAAATAGGTGTTTATCAATATTTTAGACATGGTCTCATTGAGCTTGGACCTGTTGAAACATTGTTGCATTAACAAACTGTGAAGAAATGCAACGTACTAATTGAGATAAGGGCTTGAATTTTCCAGATGAAAGAAGAAAATAAAAGTTTAGGAGGTACGTGCTCTTTGTAAAAACCAAACAAATATAATAATAATACTACTATTAGTAAAATGGGGCCCAAAGAAGGAACAAAATGAGGCATATACATTAGTTGTTTGTGCGATGGTAAAGGGGAAAAAGCTACTGTTGTGCTACAGTACACCATGATAATGCTACAGAAACCTAAATTCAAAACTTTTCTTTGTTTTATATATGAGTAGGGCTTTGAGTTGTTTGAAATCCACTTAGCTTTCTTTAAAACTCTAGCTGTTAGAAAACATCAACGAGCATTAAGAGACCACTTCGGCTGGAACATTTTTATGTAAATGTTAAGATATGCATAATTTCTATTAAGAATGATGAAAACAAATATAAATCAATATATTTTACTTATAAAAGTATAAAATATAATGGTTTTAAATATGCATTTTGATATTAACTATATTTAATGACTATCACACATGTTAAGAATTTTATATTATGTACTTGTGAATTTCATGAATTTTACTGAAATTCCTTGAAATCTTTGAAGTTTTCACAAATTTGATTGAAGTCTTAGAAGTTTTTACTAATTTTGTTGAGATCTGCGAAGTTTTGTTGAATTTCTGTAAATTTTCTTATGCAATTATACTCAGTTCCATAGTCAAAAAATTCGAAATAATTTGTTGAATTTCATTGAAATTTGTTGAATTTTCATTCCTTGGCTACTTATTAGTGTATAATACAATAAATATGTTAAATATCTAATAGAAGTAGAGTAAACTAATAAACATAGATTTTTGGTGGCTTTTTAAACAACCACAAGAATATCTCAATCGTTGGAAGCAATGAGTTGAGAATTATCGTTTGTGATGATATTAGCCAAAAACTAGGTCCACATGACTAGTAATCGCACTCTAATCAAGTGGTCATGGTTCATCTGTTAAACTTTAGCTCTTGTCTTCTTAGTAGTTAAGGATACAAATATATGAATATATATTCACAAATTTAACATATATTATGAAAGGATGGAATCACTTTTCTTGCTTTATGTAGCTTTTGGATTGAATTCTTAATGTTTTTCCTAAATTCTAAGATTCATATATTATATATTTTAGAATTTTAATCATAAGGCTCAATGATTACACTAAAGTCCTAAACCTATATTTATTAATTTGATCTACTTGTGCTAGTTATTTATCATATTTATTATATTATATTCAAATAAATAGCTATCTCAATTAAATTATGCCACTAATTGTTTCATATGATATGCATGCATGCGTGGACGTACACACCTACATACACACACTCACACTCACACTCATATATATATAAAGATGTATGTATTTATGTATGTATGTATATATATATATATATAAATCTATGCTATGTACTTCTCTTTTCAAATTCGTGTAGCTGAAAATATTTTTCTAGTTTTTTTATATTTCAATATTGTATTTATAGTTTCAATATTGTATTTCTTGTTTTATGCTACTCCAACAATAATATAGTTTCATCATGAGTATAACTATTACTTGGATCCAGTTAGTCTTCACCAAGGAATGAAAATTTGACTTCGCCTCAAACTTCGACATTTGAAAATTAGAATTAATTAGAAGAGTTTGAGAAATTTGAAAAAAATTGTTAACTTAGAAAAGTTAAATAAAATAAGAAAAATACTATGTAAATACTAAAATATGCCGAAATTTTATTGAAAATGATGAAAATAAATATAAATAAATATATTTTACATATAAAAGTATACATATAATAGTTTCTAATGTGTAAACATTAACAATGTTTAATTCATATTGTGTATGTTAACTTAAAACTGTTATAAAAAAAGAAAGAAAGAAAAATTTGTTGTCAAACCCTAATGGTCTTGCAGACATAAACCCTAAATTGATTATTAATCATTGGCTCGTTAGTCGATACAAGAGCAAGTGTTTTCTATCTTCTCTATCAATTGCAATAGATGATTCTCGTTTCTTATTATTCTCTCAATGCCTTTCCTCGTAGGCTATTAACTTATTTTTATCTTTTCTTTCTTATCTCTATAGTCTCTCCTCTAGGCTACCACCCTTTTTTTCTTTTTTTTTTTGGGATAGCTACTCGTTAGTTGCACATATTTTGCCTTCAATCTTTTTTATTTATTGAGCGAGATTTTTTTTACAATCTCTATGATTATACAGAATAATTTCTTTGCACCATATAGATTCTTTTATTAAAAGATGCCCTTTTTTACAACATGTATGCATTTTTTTGCAAAAATAGTCGAAACTTTGATTTTAGGCGAACTTCTCTGATTTTTTTTTTAAATTTTGATGAAATTTTGTAATTTTACAATTACCGGTGAATTTCTCTTCAGTTGTCGAAATAACCTAATTAATTCAGTTAAATTTGTCAAAATTCGGCTAATTTTCATGCCATGGTCTTCACTCAAATCATTTCTAATAGATATAAAGAGGGAAAAAGGAATAATGAGTTTTACCTTGAATCTCAAATCCATTTCTGAATATATTTTGACATAAGTGGCCTCTCAATGCTCCTTGTTATTCTTTGGTGGCTAAGGTTTGAAGGAAGCTTAGTTGATTAAGAACAACACAAAAACTTACTAATATATTAGAGAAAGAAAAATGTTTTAAATTTAGGGTTATTGTAGTGTTGCTGTGGCGTACTTTAGTGCTATAGTAACTTCCATTTTTTTTCCTTTATTCATTGGGTTCACCATCACATACAGCCAAGTAATGTTTGTGTGTTACTTTTGTCCTTCTCTTTGGGGCCCTACTTTGTTAATAACAATATTTTATAATTTTATTTATTTGTTTTTTACACTCTTTTAGTTGCTTAATTTCTGGGGGTTGAGCACATTAATTGTTAGTTCACAATAGCAAAATTGATGCGAAGATGAGAGGAACTATCTTCTGTTTGCATAATTTGCGGGAGATATACTCAATGTTAAACTTTCCATTTTATGGAATATATGTATAATTTGCGGCAAATATACACATTGTTCAACCCACCATTTCTTGGAATATACATACAAACACTCATTCACGCACATGCGTGGGCGTATTTTCCTTGGATATTGAATACTTACCTTTGAAGTCTGTTGTTTAGTCATTCTCTTTTTCACTTTTATATATATGTATATATACTCGAGGAGATGTAAGAAGTGAAACTTTTTGGGTTTTTATTTATATATTTCATTTACAGATGTATGTGCTATTATATGTACCATTTTGAATTATGAATTCTGTCTATTCATTTATTCATGTCTTCTCTTTCTAAATTGCTTGCTTTTTAATTCTGCACTTCAGGTATGTGCCCAGTGAGCAGACACTGCTGCAGATTGATCAGTTTTGTGCAAGTTCAATTTCTGAATGTGATTCCAACACAAATCGAAGACTATTCCCTTGCTCCAAATCATTAAGTCAACAATCTGGAACATCTGCTTCATCTTCAAATGCTTTCCTTCCTTCCTTGCCTGTGTCTAGTTTTACATCTGTAGCTCTTATAAAATCATTAAATTACACTCGTTGCCTTGTGGCTCGGCATATCCCAAGACGGTCATTCCAACCTGTAGCTTTTGCAGGGGTCTCCACTGCCTCAAAACAGACACTTCCCACATTGTCATCTTTGTTGAGTAGATCTTTCAATTCCCAGTTGACCCCAGTGGCTGTAACTAGCAGCGAATCTCCTGAAAGGAAAGAGTCTTCCAATTTATCAGTCACAATCCCATCAGTCATTGAAAGAGTTGAGGGGAAAGAAGACTCGACACACATTTCTAATGACGTTCTCCAGTGGCGGTGGCCTGTTGGACAACAATCTTTGTTGATTGGTACAGAAAGGTAGTTTACTTTCACTTGTTCCTTGTGAATGATTTGATGCTTTAGTTAGTAGAGGCTTTCAAATTTGAAGCTTTAGGTAGATCACCAATGCTGCCTTGGTGTAATTCCAATTTACCTTGTAATACAGTGATGGCAGCAGGAAGCCAATGCATGTTGGTACACACTGTTTCTTTGAAGTTGGAGCTGCGGCACTTCTTGTCGGAGACATGGAGGCTAAAATGAAGGGCCAAACTTGGCAACATTCTCATAAGCAAGATATGTCTGATCTTGATCAACTGATGCAACCTTCAACAGTGACAACGGTCAATGATTTTGCTTCAGCTCAGTGTCACTTGAGAGTGATAACAGCTTCTAAACGCACAAAACCAGACAATCCTCAGATTTGGCATGTTCTTTCTCTGTGTTTTTATTCTAGAGTTGTTGTCTTTTTCTTTTGGTTTGCATTTTCCTGTTTCCCAACTATGTAATATTTCTGCATCTGTGTGAACTTCTGATCTTGTTTCTGGACAGAAAGCGGTCGATTTTTTTTTTTTTTTCCTTTTCTTTACTTTAGATATCCACGTATACACTCTTATATCCTGGCCATCTTTGCTGTTTATACTAGTTGTATGATGGTTGCACGATTCCCTTGCTTCTAATGAACTAGTTAGAAAAAAAAAAAAAAAAGAAATCACTTAGTATCCATATCATGCACCTTTGAATTGATGTGCATTATTGCTGATTGTAGTTCAATTTGGTGTCTTGTTTGGCATCATTCAAATAATATTTCTTCAACATACAGTTATATAGCTTATAGCAGCTTAATGTATATAATAATTTCCCTTTCTTACTGGAAATCTTATTTTTATTTTTTTTCAGGGGAGATTCAACAACTGGTACATTTCGCCCTCGCAGTCGGCCTCTTTTCCAGTATCGCCCATACAGGTAGTGCATTGTTCATGTCCGGCTTATGTCAATGGTGAATGGCAGCTGTTAGTGAATCATTTTGGATATATGCATGATCTGCACTAATTTACTCCACATCTCTCTAAATGTTTTGTTTTGTTTTGTTTTTTGAATCAGTGAGCAGCAACCTTTGCGTTTGAATCCTGCAGAAGTTCAAGAGGTTATTGCTTTAGTTTGCTCTGACTCACTGGAGTTCTCTTTTCCGAAGTCAAATATAATGACAGTTTCTTCCAGATTAAGTAATAGCAGTGGAAAGCCTTCGATTGATGTTGCAGTTAGTGTGCTTATAAAACTAGTTATCGACATGTATGCTCTCCATAACTAGTGGTTTGTTAAACTTATGTTCCCTGCATTTCTAGTTAGTTGGATTTATGAATTTTTTTTCTTTCACACATAATATCTGTTTTTGCATGGATAAATGACATGATTTTGTAGTTTGCAACATATATGGAAGTACGCTTAAATGGGGGCCTGGTTGTAAGTTTTTCTGAGGCCTGAAAGTATTTTCAGAATCAGCCATGTCTTTTGAGCTTAATATTTTTAAGTGCAAAAATGATATAAAATAAGTGTTGCATGTTATAAAGCATGTCGAATTTGAAGATTAGTAACCTAGGAAGTAGAAATGTGAAAGTGAGCATGTCTTGATGTGTGATACACGGCTTTTATAGGATGTAGAAACTAGGAATGGCATTGAAATGCTTTGGGCTTGCAAAATGCTGGCCAACCAAATGAGAGTTCTTTATGCTAGTGAGGGTCTTGCTAGGGCCAGAGGATTGCTAAATGAAATCACTTTGAGATTCAAAGGAAGATCTTAAGATACATGCCAACTTCATGTGCTACTTCTCTAATTAGACTTGATGTAGAATTTACTCATATTGGCAACGCCAAATTTCTAGAATAAGGCATGGAGGTATTTGTCTTCACTTGTAGTTTGGATGTTGAAACTGAGCCACTTACGATTTGTTTGCTAAAAATGTTTGACTTATTGTGCCTAAATATGGGATTGTAATCTTGTCTTTCTACCAGCTTTATTGGAATGGTGTAGTATTTTGAGCAATATGCATGCTTCATTTGTTCCTATAAAAGTCGATCCAGGCACAAGTTCTCCTGCATTCACACGAGCAACAACTCGAGTCAACTCAACTCTACTAAGTCTTTTCCCAATTGTATTGGATTTGCTTCATAAATAGATAATCCAATATATTTATGGTGTTTTTCCACTAGCTGACTCTACATTCCTCCTTTATCTGGACTTGGGACCAGTATGTGCAGTTATACCCAACACAAGTGGAGTTGCCAGCTTAACAATCAACTTTTAGGTTTTTGATATTTAGACGTGAAGTTATTGAATTTATCTATCATGTTTACTTGTTCAGCAACTCAACTGAACTTAGCAAAGGTTTTTCCTTGCTACATGCAATTATCACATTCTAAATTCAGCAGAATGGTTCAAATCATGAGACAGAATACTGCCTGGAAAAGTCATTGCAAAATTGCATAGGCAGTTGAATTAGAAAACTGGAATTGTATATGTTGTGTAAATAATGAGGTTGACAAGCGGAGAACAAATGGGTTGTAAATATTATGGAGAAACCAAATAGCCCAATGATCTTTTGTTATTTTTCAAGTAGTCATTTTGGGTACAATTCCATATAACATAAGGTTAGTGGTTCTAGAATGTTCCATGAGTGGTGAGCCTGTAGACCTGTCTGCAACTCCCTTGGAAATATTACTGAATGGTATTTCTTTCTCGTATTTCACATACTCTATAGAGAGCCCAATATTTGTTGTTTTCTTGTAAGTGTAGTCACAACGCACTATGCTTCTAATTATTTAAAGGCTAAGTAAGGTTTTATCTCCTGATACCCCACCATGCGCTTGTTTTAATGCTTTATCCTTGCTCATTTCTTTATGATTGCTCAAATAGATTGGAGAAAAATGAACAGAGCCATTTTCTCTTTTGTAGGTATGTGTGGGATTCAAGGATTGCTGCTCCTCTTACTCTTTCTATGCTAGAGGTGCTACTGCTTTTACATCTTGATTCTTTCTATTGAGAGTCCAATCAAGTCTCTCACTTTTAATGCATTTGTTCTTCAGGAAATGATTCTTTCTCCAAGAATAGCATCTAGGACTCGTGCCTTTGATTTAATTCTAAACCTTGGAGTTCATGCTCATTTGCTAGAGCCTATGTTACATGATGATCCTTCCCCGATTACTGAAGTGTCTGAAGAAGTGTTCCTTGACGATGGACATCTTGCTCCACATGAAAAGGAAAATGCAGATTCTTGCAAGAGAAATGTAATTGCTTCTGCAATTAATAATTTTGAGTCTTGGCTTTTGAGTATTCTTTATGAGATTCTTCTTCTTCTAGTTCAGGTATGTCCTTTTACCAAACTTTTGTATATTGAACAGAACATCTGTTGTGCGTGCTAAATTGTTGCCTTTGTTGTTTGGGGCTTTGAAGAAAAAGTTGGATCATTGAAGTGATATGTTGTCTTTCTGAGTGTTGTGTGTTCTGATCTATACATTTCTTAGTGTATATAATTTAATTCATACTGACAGAAATGGAGAAATTTTAATTGTTGGATTTCTTGTATGCATAACTGATGAAATCAAGACAAAAAAGAATGCTTTCAAGACACCCATATCATGAGTTTGCCTGTCCAATATATTTCTTTGTACATTGCACCATTGTCACTCTCCATGTCTTTGTACATATCATACTTTTCTTTGTACATTGCTCCATTGCCTCTCCAAGTTTCTACGAGTGCTGAAAACAACGAAGGATGTAAAAATTTTTATCTATCCCTTACCCTCTCCATGTTCATTTAGTTAACGTGTGCAAAAAGAGAAATCCTAATTGTTCAGATTTCATTGAAATGTATATTTGCCAAAGAAAGTACTGTAGAAAAGTATTGTATTGATTGATGAAAAAATATGAATTGCATTGACTTTTCAATTGTCAAATCTTGAATGAGGTAATTGTTTTATTCTTTTAGTTGTTCTCTTGTCTTTGTCAATGTGGCTTTTTTGTTACATAAAAGAGTAATGTAACACCTCATATTTTAATTAAACACTTAAATTGATTAAATGAAGTATATGCATTAAATGCGCATGCATATACGTAAAGAGTATAGATAAGGTTAAATAAGCAATTTTTGAAATGCATTTTTATTTGTATCTGTATATGCTTGCTTTCATCCAACAACTGATCGCAATTCCTTTCATTGTTGCAATTGCAGAAGTGCTAACCATCTTAACATTGTTGGGAATCAGAGTGAAAGTTGAAGAATGAACATACGAGACCAAACCAATAGCATAGTAAATACATCTAAATGAAACAAAAAAAAAAAATGGAGAAAATGGAGTAAAGATAAAAAAAACCTACACAAAGCCAACATAAAGGGCAACCCCCTTTATTCATATTTGTATAGTCATTAATTGACTTAAAAAAAGATCCATATTTATCTTCAGTTTAAAGAAATTAGTAACATTTTAAAATTGTATATGGTTACTTTATTTACCTATAATTTTCTGTGTTTACTTGAACCTTAAGTCCTTTGTATGTGTGTGGATGTGTGTTTGCAAGTGAGGGTGCTTTGTCACTCAAGGTGCAAGGTGAGGAGCACAACTGAATAATTTAACTCTCAAAATTGCAAAAATATATTTTATAAAATTTATTTATTAATTCCTTTCAATTTTTTTTAATTATTAATTTAATGAACGGAAAATTTTAAAAGATAAGCAAGTTAGACATAATTCATATAAAATATTAACATTTAAATTATTTTATAATGCAATTACTAATTGTTCTTACTTTTTGAAGTTCATTAAAAATATTAGTTGTTTTCATGAGTAGGAATTCCATGACAGAGGAAAGGAAGAGGGGGAGAATGGGGTTCTTGTACCTGCTGTTGTTTTCGTCCCTCATCCTCCTCCCCTTCCACTTTTGGGGTGGGAGAAGAAGCAACAACACTTGTTCGCTTATTGTTTCCTCTTTGTTTGTGTTGTGATTTAAGTGAAAAAAAAATGACAAAAAGAAGGTTGTGCTTTCGTTTATAGGTTAGGGTTAAGCTGTAACTATATTATTATTAGATCATGTTTTATCATGTTTAATTGTATTATTATTAACTAAAATAAAAATCAATTAATGAAACAATTAAAACTAAAAAAAGAAAAATATTAGTGAGCCAAAGAGGCATGTGCCTTATTGATGTGTCCATGCCTGGAGTATTTCCAGGCGCAAGGGGGTTTGCCTTGCCCAAGTCATGCCTTAATAACACAAATACACGCACACTCATGAATATGAGACTGAAGATATCTCTAAAATACAAGATTATACGCTAATGAAGTAATTTGATACCTAAACATTAGTAAATAGGATCTAAATAATCACTAAGAAGCAAACTAAGATTGGCAAAGTTTTCTATTTTAGCAAAAAAGATGAACATGTGTTTCATGAACTTGTTAATATATCTATATCTCCTATGCATTTAAACCTCAAAGTCATAAGTAGCTTAATACTAATGCATCATGCTTTGTTTATTGAGGCTCGAAGAGCCTTGTTGAGATGATTCATAGAATTCAAATTGATTGATTAGTTGAGAGCTTGGAGTTTCATGATGTCAACTACTTTCTGTGTCTTGGATAATGGTTATATGCCTTCTATTATATTTTTTGCTGTTATTGAGCATATTTGATGGTGCCATCTTGCAGCAACTTTTTCCTTTCATTTTTTCAATTGTAAAATTCCATTCCCCTGGTTGAACTATAATTATATAGTGTCCAAAAACGGAGGTTTCTTCTGGAGCTTGCACATGTTTGGTGGCTTTTTTGAATTTTTTTTATTTTTAAAATCTGTTCAAATAGAATGAACAAGTAAGTGCAATAATTTGCATTTTTTTTTTCTGTGATGATTTTGGGGAAAGCATTAACATTTTCACCAGTCCACTTTGCAAAAGCAAGTAAGGAAACCTATCTAAATGGAATGGAGAGCAAAAGTGAGGCCCAGCTGGTTATATGTTAATCCCTCTATCTGCTGATTATATGTTAATCCCTCTTATCTTACTAGGACCATTCATTTCTTTCCAATTTAAATACCATGCTACGTATCATTTTTTTGTCATTGCTATATCTGTGGTATGATGTTGTTTTATTCTGGTGTAAGAGAGTGTTCCCTTGTAGGACTCTGACCCATTCCACCTTGTCTTTGATTTTTCTCTTTGAGCATTCAACCATGCTGCTGGTTCTGTTTTCCTCAAGATAAATCTAATTGTAACTTCTGTGTTTAGATTTTCTCTGATTACGTGTGAGGTCAGCAATCATCCTTTTGACTTTTTGCAGACAGAAGAAAAGGAGGAAACTGTCTGGGCATCCGCTCTAAGTTGCTTACTTTATTTTGTTTGCGATAAGGGCAGGATATGCAGGAGTAGATTGGAGGGTCTTGACATAAGAGTGAGCTGTTTTACTCTCTTAACTTGCCTTTAATGTGCTCTTTTCTTGTAATTGGAAGTGTTCTTCAATGCTCAGGTCGTGCAAAGAATCTTCTAACTAGTGCTTGATAATAGGTGCAGTATTCGGCAGTAGTTTTGAATTTTTGATATTGTTATTATATTTAGCAAGGATCATAACACATAAGGAATATTTTAGGCATTAGTAAAATCAATCAATTACCGTGTCATGTTATTATTACTGTTTGGTGGGTTTTCTGGTTGGAATTAATAATTTTTAAGAATTTATTTTTGCAAAAACTAAAGGGTATACTTGATGCAAGAGTCTACCATTATTGTGAGCTTGGGGAGTAGGTGGACTTATCTTGTACATCTTATTGCTATCTGCAACAAAATTGAGGAAAAAGAAAAAAAGGTTCTGAACTCCAATTTCTTGGATTGTCTCATCAGCGTGGTTTGAGTTGTGCTGGATGACTAATTAAAAGAAAAGGGCATAACCAGCGCATGGAGCTCCTTACAGTTTGAGGTTTGGAAAGGGATGATGTGCACGCCAAATTTTAGAGAATAGCTTTTGATTTAAATCTGGGCTTTAGGTCATAATGGAACAACCATAACTTTTGGTTAACTAGTTGAAGATTCAAATTATTCATGGCGTCATATTTTGGTGCATGACAATCCTCGAACAATCCCTGGCTCAAGTATAAAGTAATGTTCAAATCCTTCAAAAAATAATAAGTTGCAAATAATTGGTCTACTTTTTGGTGTGTTTCATTTCTTGACTATTCTGGTGTTCTGAATTTCATGCCTCCTTCAAAGCTTCCTAGTCCCCTTTGCTTAAGTTTCTTTCTGGTAAATGTTTCTATCCTTAAGTTTGGTTTGTTGTGTTTGCAATTTTGTAGATTATTAAGGTGCTTTTGGAAATAAGCAGGGAGAAATCTTGGGCTGAGATAGTTCATTGCAAGCTTATTTGCATGTTGACCAACATGTTTTACCAAGTTCCCAAGGAGCATGTGAGACATATTTCAAATACTCCCGAGTTTCTTGTGGAGCAGGTAGATCTGCTTGGAGGAATTGAATTTATTTGCCTTGAGGTATGCACTCTGTCACCTTAGTAAATGTGTTGGTATTTGAAGGTAAATGCAAATGATGCAACATAAATAAGCCTCGACTTCCATGAGATGTAAGTAACAGTGTAGCACTGAAGCAGATTTTGTGATTCACTTGGATGATTCATTCATGTTTACTGAAATATTAACAAAAAAAAAAAAAAAACATGAAATGTGTTTCTTTAGACAAATCATATTACTTCTTTAATTGCTTTTTTGTGCATAATTTATCCATGCAAAAATACAAAACCTTAAAGTTGATTCTAGTTCTATCAGTACTCGGAAAAGCTGTACTTAGGTAGGAGGATTTTTTACCCATCTAACTGAAACAGTTGGTGATAGTTCTCCATGGTTTTATGTGTCAAATTTACTTTAGAAGCTCTACTTTCCAGTGTCACACTATTTTGTAGTATCACATCCCGAACTCAGTTTTTACCATTTTAGCCAATGTCATATTTGACTTTGTGTAATTCCTTTAGGATTTGGTTCCAAAATATTAGTAGAAGGTAAGTCAAATGCTGTAAACACTTGAATGAGCAATTGTAGCAGTTTCTTGACATAGTTTTCTTGTTTTTTACGATTCTATCTTGTGCTACTACCGCATTCAATAATTGTTACAAACAATCCTAGCCTTGCATTTATTTCTTTTTCTTAGATGCTTTTGGAAGGTTGGATTCTTAAATTTTTTTGGGTGATTTGACTATTATAAAAAGTTTGTCGGTTGCTGATACTTATAAATTCCTAATTTATTTGCTTGATTTTGATATAAAGTTAAGCTCATTAATTTTGACGATTATTATAGTAACTGAACATTCATAGCCTAGGTTCAGTTCTACTCTCCCTAGGGTTGACGCTAGCATACATATACTCCGATCTTTGCTCCATAACTGTTTTCTCCATGATGATAATGATAAAATCTTATGGCCTTGGGATCACTAAGAGAAGTTCTCTTCCAAGTCTTTCCTGTCTGTGTTATTAGATCTTCCTGGTCATCCTCCTTTGCCTTACTCTTTTATTTCGTTATGGAAAGCTCAAGTTCCTTCCAAAGTAAAATTTTTGGTTTAGGCGGTTGCTCATGGAAGGGTCAATTCTGCTTACATACTCAAGGCTGCTGTCCAATTATTTAGTCGTTCCCTTCATGTTGTTTTCTATGTATGCGTACTGCAAATTCTTTTTCACACTTGCTTGAGGAATGTCCTTTTGCCACAAAGATATGACAGAGGTGGGTGACCCATTTCTCGATTCTATTTGCACAGGGTTCTAGTGATAGGCAGTCGTTTGTATTTCCTTTAATCGAATAGGTACGTCACGGTTGGGGGGTTCATTGGCAGACTTTTTTTTTGGTAATATGTTAATTATGGAAGGTAGGGAATTCTAGACTGTTTGAGTATGTATCTTCATTGGTCAATGCTGTATGGATAAAATTTCATGCGCTGGCTTCTTTTGAGTTAGCAATAATCTGCTGTCGATAGGGTATACCATCTCTAATTGGTTGGGGGTGTGGACTAATTTTGTACAAATACATACAGGTCCTAAGGATGGAACACACTGTAAAATATTATAGTTACACATTCACAAATCAATATACATTACTTGTTTAGCCGTTTCTTTTGAAATAAAATAAAGAAAGTAAATCTACATTCGGTTTAATGAATCATTCCAATCCAAGGTGTGAATTATAATGCAATAAGACCATTAGGTTGCCTTATAACTGTCACATGCAAAGATGTGGTTTTATAGTAAGACTCTGAAATTCCTTTTTCAATGATGATTCTTATTTAATTATTATGTTATACAGGTCATTAAAAATTGTAGTTTTTTTTTTTCCTCAATTGAAATGGATAGAGTGGAATGGTGGAATTTGTGTTGGTAGTAAGACTGTGTGTAGTTTGTTTGTCTGTTTATGTGAAGGTTGTTATGGCATGGGCTTTTACTCCACGTGACAGAGGCAATGCCCTTTAATTTTGTAGAATATATGGTTCTTTGTCTCACTGAAGATCATCCTTCTCTTTTTTGTGTGTGAAGTTTTAAGTACCTTGTTTAAAATGCTTTCTTATAGTCTTTTGCTTGCAATTTGTTTGGCACAGGCTACGCTATTCTCCTGCTTTTCTATCGAACTCCTTAGAAACATTCCAATGCTTACTCTCATATTCTGTTTTGATGCAGTATGCACAGGCAAACTCGAGGGAAGAAAAGAGAAATCTGTTTCTTGTGCTTTTTGACTATGTTTTACATCAAATAAATGAAGCATGCATAGCTGCTGGCGATTCTGAATACAGCTTTGACGAAACTCAAACCCTAGCGGCTATTCTTACTCTTGCAGATGCTCCTGAAGCTTTCTACATTTCAATTAAGCATGGTGTAGAAGGCATTGGCAGTATATTGAGAGGATCTGTCTCAGTTATCTTGTCCAAATATCCCAATGGTGAACAACTAAACACGGTAATATTACTATGCATACATTATATACGTACATAGTTAAACACATACATTGTTACTCTCTTTATTTTAGATCCATGTTTCTTTACAAGGCTGAAAGTAGAAAGACCCAAAAAGATTAAACTTGGTTATCCTTACAATGGCAAACCAAGCTGAGAGCAGATTTGTCGCTTCTGGTTGATTTAATTGAGCTGCTTGCTTTTGACCCTAACCCAATCTAAGCTGGTCTTCAAAACATCTGATACAATGCTCCCTAAAAATGTGCAGAAATTGGGAACAGTGATGGTAATATGGACTTCTGCCAAATCAATATTTGTTCCTTGACCCTTATATCATATCTGGATTTTCACCTACATCGTTCTCTTTGATGATGTGGAATTCAAAACGTTATATACTGCTTTTGATGGAGAGATACAAATACATTTTATTTTTTTAAAACCACATATTTTTTTGTTGCCCTTGTGTCTGTGGCCATACACCAAATGAAGAGGTGAAACTGGGCACCTTCCTTTTGCAGGAAAAAAATGTTGAATGAAAAGGTGACCAATCAAATAATCACTAACAAAAAGTACATAAGTAAAATATGTCGTGGGATTTATCTTGCAACTGCAAATCTTTTGTGGTGCCTTTCCATTCCCATTTTACATTCTAACTGGCCCCTTATATGACTTTTCTCTTGCAGCTTTTGGAGACGGTTTCAAGGAGGCTTGATATTATTATGAGCTCTTTCAGTCGTTTGGAAGGGGAATTCTCACACATGATACGGGTGACAAAATCTTTCAAGACTTTGAATGTTATTTATGATGAAAGTCTAGATAACTGTGAAGCAAAATTTTCATGGACCATTTTGCACTCTCTTCTTCACTCTGAAAGATCTGCTTGTCGCCAAAATGGTTATATTTGGCTTGTTGAGCTGCTTATTGCTGATATTAGCCACGAAAGTGACCAAAGCGTTTGGTCAAGTATTGGAAATTTACAGAAACAAATTGAACATGCTGGGAATCAAGATTACTCAATTGGTTCAGATATTCCTTTATCCATTTGGATTTTGTGTGGGCTTCTGAAGTCAAAACAAAACTTTATTAGATGGGGCTTCCTTTTTGTTCTAGAGAAGCTTTTCATGAAGTGCAAAATGTTGTTAGATGAGACTGATCTGCAGCATTCAAGTGGCAGCAAAGTTGAGTTTGATCATGCTAATGGCCGTCTGGAGAAAGCAAATGCATTGATAGACATAATGAGCAGTGCATTGTCCTTGGTGACTCAAATAAATGAAACAGATAGTATCAACATTCTAAAGGTATTTTTATTAGGAAGCTTAAGTTGCTTATTTGCTTTCTGCAATATGAGCATATGAGCATTTCCCTTAGCTTTTCTTCTGGCATCCCCTGATTTGATTTATTATGTACACAATATGAACGATTCATACCAGACTCTTCTATACATTTACGATAGTATGGCTAATGAAACAAATGTTTCTTTCAATATGGATGCTTGTAATATAGCCATATGCTGTTTCTAGATTGTAAAGATAGTTCATCTAACATTTAAGCTTGTTTTCTGCCGAACCATTTTTTGTAAGTTACACAGTCATGAAAAACTCTAAAACTTATGATTTGAATACTGTTGATGCCAAATTTTGAGTTAGATGATCAGAGTGAGACTTAAGAATTCAGGGGTTTAATGACTTTAGAGGTTGTAGAAATACAAGTGGAGACATTAAAGATGAAAGGCCAAGAGATGCTAGTGATTCTATGAGTGAAGTCTTTAGGTATGTGAACTTATATTCCTTAGGATGGAAAATTAGTAAATGGCACGAACAATGGATTAAGTGTGGATGGTGGTGAAATGGATAAATGCTAATGAAGTACATAAATTGTGAGCATAAGGGGCAGTCGCTAATTTAAGGGACGTGAGAGGTACATAAATTATGAGCAATAGGGACTGTTATGAGCTTACAAAATGTCACCAAGAACCAGCACATTGAAAACCCAATAAAAACATGGTCTTACAATTAGAATAAACACCACTAGATTACATTTAACTATTTCAGCATCTCAACTAATCTAAAACAGAATAACCTCCTCCTGCTACTGACTTTGATGAGCTGATTCAAGTTGCAGCAGCCACCTTAGGTGGGTCTACAACCTGATCAACCCCTTTGGGCTTCTGGAGTACATGATCAATGCATGCCATTGAAAATGATTTAAAATGTTTTTTTTCAGACTATTTTTAGACTAGTCATGCTGCATGGAACCAAATGTTAGCAATACAGGAGCAACATGATAATTAACCAAGTATAATAGAAATCTAAATGCTAAGATGGATGTGGCATTATATTGAAAAATGAGAATAAAAATGAAATATTTTGAGAAATTGTTGGGAGTATTTCCAGTTGAAGATGAGGGGGTAAAATGAGAGAGCCAATTGAGATAATTTGGACACCTACTGCGTCAAGCATTAAATGTGCCAATCACAAAATAGCCTAATAACCAATCTTTCCCTCAGACCTCCTTTTGGAAGGTCCCCCCATCCTTCAAAGATTAGAATTATGACCTAGCTTATTGGTCTTGAAAAAATGAATCGCTTCTCTAATCTTCGAAGGAAAATGTCATTTCTTTCACCATCTCCCTCTTCGTATTGCTTGTGCAGGCATGATGAAGAATAGTAAAGCATGTGTTCCGGATATGCACTTTTGCTAAAACAAGTTGGTCGTTTTAAGTTGATGGTTGTAACCTGATACAGTGGGACATAATAAGTCCGTTTTTATTCCATTGCTTTCTATGGTTTCCCATAAGCTGAAAATGTATTGGTATTAATTTTCTTTGTGACTTGGAGTAGTATATGGAGTAGTATATGGGGGGAAAGGAATGATAGAATTTTTAGGAATAGGTATAAGGAGTATATGGAGGTGTCGAACCATGCCATGTTTTATTTGCTTCTTGGATAGCCCACACTAAATGAGTGGCAGGATACACTCAGGGAATGGAGTTTGAACTTTGAACTGGAGTCCTATTCTACAATCTTTTGTAATCTAGGGGACTTCTTGTCCTCTTTCTCCACTTATTGTACTATATTATATGTTAAGTTTTCTCTTTTTCAAAAAAACAAATCCTCCCCGATATTTTCCCCCATCTTGTCCCATTGGTTGGGGATAACCAACCAACGGTTGTGTGATTCCCCTCTTCCTAAATGCTCCCTAGACTCTATCATGTGTCTCAGTATCCTAACTTTTCCATTTCCCTGTTTGTGTGTCATATCTCCTTCCAAAATGCCACTAATGGTTGTTCTTCCCTTGTACTCTAACCTTCAGCCCGTAGGCTGAATATGTTGAGCTAATATCATTAGTGAGCTCAGTCCAGATAACTAGTGAACCAAATTCTTTTAAGTGGACAATCCACCATTTGGGTAATTTTACTTGCAAATCTTTCTTTTTATTCATAGTTGATAATCTACCCTTCCTTGATCCTCCGTTGGGTAATTCGTTTTGATTTGTTCATTCTCAAGCTAAGGTTAAACGTTTTTGGGTGGATTATGGACCATAATAGGCTTAACATTGGTGATGAACTTTGGAGAAGTTGGATTTTAATTTCCTTGAGTCCTCTTTATTTCCTGTGTGTTGGTAGTTTAGATGCTTCTGCTCATCTTTGCTTTAGATGCCCCTGAGGTTATGGAGTGTATGGCTCTCTGCAGTTAGAACGGATTTTCTACCCCATCATTTGAGGGATGTATTAGGATTACTCATATTTCGTGGTTCTTCTGGGTTTGCAAATCAATATAATGTGATTGGCAACCTTGCTACCTTGTGGTTGATGTGGTTGGAATGTAATCATCAGGTGTTTGATGGACATCAAGGAGCATGGTGGATGTCTGCAATGATATCCTGATTCTTGCATGTTCTTGGCTGTTGGCTTTTAAGCTCAAATGGGGATTTTTCCTTGAATGATTGGACTAGGAAATGGATGGGAAAAGCTAGTGCTTATCTGGATGTCTAGTATCTTTGTTTCTGTTCTGTTTATCCTTCGTTTTTGTGAGTACTGCTGGTACTCATTGGATTTTTTTTTTATTGATTTAATTATCATTAATGTTATATATATTCTGTTCCTTTAGTTGTTTTTTTCTATAAAGTTGGCCTTTTGTTAATAGTGGTAGTGAAAAAGGAAGAGGGAGATCTAAAATAATGTGGATAGTGATAATTCTATGTACCTGCATTTCACCTGACCTTTTCCTGATTCTTGAAACAGATGTGTGACATGCTGTTTTCTCAGTTGTGCCTGAAACTTCATTCTTCTCCTGACATACCAGTTGGGGGTACAATTCAACCTGATAGAGTCTTTAGTTGCACTGAAGAGACTGGAAAGTCTACTGGTGATCCAAATGTTCCTCGAGAAGGAACAAATTACTGCACAAATGAGCATCCAGAGGACTTTGAAAACAGAGGCAGCTCTATTCATAGTGCCTATATTTGCGAGACTGCATCCTTGGCAGCACTGCTTCTTCAGGGGCAGGCCATAGTCCCTATGCAGCTTGTTGCACGTGTTCCCACTGTTTTGTTGTATTGGCCATTAATTCAACTTGCTGGTGCTGCAACAGATAATATTGCACTAGGTGTCGCTGTAGGTAGTCAAGGAAGAGGAAACATACCTGGTGCAACATCAGACATCCGTGCTGCACTTCTTGTACTTCTTATTGGTAAATGCACAGCAGATCCTTCAGCTTTTCAAGAGGTTGGAGGTGAAGAGTTTTTTAGGTAATTATAAATCTTGCATTCTGCTATTTTATTTGCTCTTGTATGCAATATATGTGAGCCTCTGTCTATGGCAACACAGGGGACTGTTAGATGATGCAGACTCAAGGGTGGCATATTACTGCTCAGCTTTTCTTTTAAAGGCAAGACTATTGTGTTCAGCCCATGATTTTCGAAATTGATTTATTCTGTGATATGTATTATATTTCTCACTGATTGGTTTGGCTTTAACAGAGCATGATGACTGAGCAACCAGAAAAGTACCAGAGACTACTTCAAAGCCTTATTTTTAGAGCACAGCAGGTGGGAACTGGTTCTCTCCACTTTAGTTTAGGCGTTTATGTTCAAACTTTACTTCATAGAAAATATAAATATCCTAGTTTTGCTAACCTTTTTTATGTTACTTATGTGGTTGTCTTGCCTGTTCATTTTTCTCCAAACTTCTGCATAAAATTGTTTCTATGTCTAAGTGTAATAGATGCCATGAATGTGTAGTAGTGAGCCTTTCTGGTGTCTGTCTTACACCTATTTAATCTTTGTGTTATCTGCAACTTAACGACATGTTCTTTTGTTATTCAGAGTAACAATGAAAAGCTATTGGAGAATCCATACCTACAGATCCGGGGAATACTTCAGCTGTCAAATGATCTTGGAATTGGGTTATAAAATTATTGTTTAGGCTTCACATAATTTGAAAAGAACAAGACATTGTTGCGATACTTTTCAAGATGATGCTTGCTACATCTGGTTCATATGGTAGTCAAATTCTTTGTATGCTGGAGTGTATCTGACTGACTTTGTTGCACGTAGAGAGCCAAAATGGGCATAATTTTCTGACAAACAGATGATGATTTGGAGCTTTAGCAAGGGCTAACTAGCCGGTTAAATCGGGTTGAGACAGATTGGGTGCTGGATATAGTTGGATCATTCTTCAAATGGTTGTTGCGGAGAAGTACTTGTTGAGATCTTCATGTCCAATCTGTTCATATTGTCTTGCAGCCCATAATCAATTGGGCAATCTTTGCCTGATTAAGTTTATGAAATCAGAGACTTTCTTAAGAAAATTTGGGGTTTGTAGAATTAAAAGTGGTGTATATGTACAGGAAATCTTTTGGTTACTCGATTCTTTGATTGATTTGATTTTCTATCGCCTAAAGGGTTGCAATGGGAGAGTGAGCCTTCTATGTCAAGGTACATCAGTGCATTTCTTATGCTTGTTTCTATCCAAGTTGACACCTTCGACTCTTTTTTTTGTCATTGTACTGTCTATTGCATTGTCTCTTTTCTTTTCTTCTTCTTTTTTTTTTTTTTTTGTTTTTTTCTTTCTAATATTGAGTTTAGCTCTTTTTTGGCTTACACAACTCTCAGGGGCTACTTGAAGATGGTCCTTCTGTTTAAGAGAAGACATCAACATGGCCATTTGGTTCAGCAATCCACATCTAAAAAGCCGAGCTTTGATGCACAAGTTTTATGAGGCATCGTCGGTAATAACTTATCCTTTTCTTTGTGGCTATTGTTCTGCAAGCCCAATGTCTTTGAAGTGCTGTGAATATGCTTCCGAGTCCTGTAATTTATTGAAAGGGAGACGAAAGGGCATTGAGGAACCATTGATTGGGAAGCTATCTACCAAACTCACCAGGATCATTAAGAAACTTATGCCTTTGATCTATTGTTTAATAGTTTTGGATGATCTGTGCAATGCCTTTTCTTTCCTGGGTAGCCAAAAGTCCACTTTTTTTTTTTATTTAACTAATTGGGTCCCCTTGTAAAATGTGTGTTAAATTTTGAATAATATATAAAGTTTTTTATGGTTTTGATTGGTGTAGCATGTTAGTACCATTTTTGACAGTAGTATGTGAGAGCTAGAGATTTGGGTTCTGTTCTGAAAATTGTGGGAGATGGTTAGTTTGGATACAAGAGAATTATTATGTACATGGAATTGCTCCTGGCGCTTTGCTTAGGTATGAAAAATTAGTAGATGCTTGTAAAAGTCCGTAAGAATTATTGAATATAAAATGAAAATTTTTTATAATAAATATACCATTTGGTGGCATGGGATCTTTTGGAATAACAATCTTCTAGAGGGTGTAACATTTCGTCCTTGCTTTTGCTTGATGGGTAGATGACAATTTAAGGGTTTAGCTATTATTAGATTGAGAGGCTTTATTGGTTGGCAATAATGTATTTATTTATTTATTTTTTATTATTTTGCATGTGAAGGATTTAAAGACAATAAAAATATCTTGCGAGACTAGCTTTTCGTTTTTATTCTGAAAAAAAAAATTTCACAAAATTAAATAAATTATATATCAAACTTTTATTTTTATATATATACTTTTCATTTTTGAATCCCAATCCAAATGCCGATTGGGGTTCGGCCAAGGACTTTGTTTACAAACTTGGACAAGAAGGCACTGATATGAACACTCTCTCTCTAACGCCAAAACTGAAGTCTCATTTTGCTTCGTGACAGAGTAGACATTAATGTCTTATAATCATGTCCAATTACATGCATTTTGCTTCGTAACAGAGAAGAACATTAACCTCACAGGAACTTGAGAAACACTCAAACTTAGCCAGAGAACCAAACCTCAAAAACAAAGGAAGCTATAATTCCCTCTATATTCGTGGGAGCAACAATAAACCCTAGACCCTAGAAAGCATGAAACGTAACCTCCAAAAACCCTACTCAGAGCACTTGGAGAACAAAATTGCCCTGCAACGAAGCACAAAAAACGGTTCTTAAACGAAGCCAAAAAGTGTTAAATCAAATAGGTCACTTCCCAGTTATTCGCATAGCTTTTGCACGGTACTTCTCCAATTCAGCATCAAGATCTCTGGCAGATAAGTTCGCCGTGCCCTTTTGCTCGTCCATGACTCCTTCCAAAACCATCGCCATCTCTGTTGTCATCTTTACCTCGGGTTGCCTTATAGTTCCTCCTCTCCCTAGGCTACCATAGTGAAACAACCGAAAAAAAAAAAAGAGAGAGAGAGAGAGAAGAAGAAGAAGAAGAAGAAAAAATCCAGTTCAGGCCTATAGACCACTGGTTTGATAGCAGATTGCAACTTGCAAGCTATAAACTCTCACTAATTCAGAATCCCAGCTTAGCAATACATAAACACATGTTTGAGCTTTTTTTATCAGTAAATCACCGTCCCTGCCAGAGGACTCAATTCAGTTATATGGATATTATATTCCATTAGTGAAATTATAAATGAAATCATGTCCAATTACACACACACATGATTATAGAGAGCTAAACATATTTACCATAATCTTTCACCTTTTTCATTGTCAATTAGACCTTGAACTGCAAAAATGTTATCACTTTCAACATTTTATGCCATGGGGATCAGCTTCTCATTCATCACAGGCGAAAGAAATGAAAGAACGTGAAGCAAGCAGATATCACAGTTTCAAACAGAGATTTTCAGCACACCTTCTCAAAACACCATTAAAACTTCCATGCATGCCAGCCGTTGCAACTGGAGGAACAGAAGCAGAAGTAATTACATTTGCTCCTCTCACGATATCTATTTTCATGGGTCTCTCGTCAAGCTTAGCATTATTGTATCTTTTCACAGATGACAAAGCATCTGTGCAGGTGTACAGCAAGAAGGCCACTTCTGCCGTTCCCGAGGAGAGAATCTCGCTTAACTACTCAGCAGACAAAGTAATCCTTGCGATGATCGTGAAGCGTAAACTTGATGAAAATACCTTTGATCGTCTGCTCTTATCATAATGGCTTGAACATAGTTTAAAGTCGCCAAGCTCTTAAAACAGTTCCTGTGTAGGTAAATACATAATAAATGAATCATAGACAAGAGAAAATTATCATTTATTACAATTACTTGCTGTCTAAACATTAAATATAGTAAATTCTCCATGTTTGTTTGTCTATATTTACATACATATAAGAAAATTAGTTATGCACTGGCAGATGAACCTTTAGCTTCCAAATTCTGCAAAAGCCATTAAGGAAAGTGATTTTATTACTCTTCTGCTACGATGGGAAGAAGAATCAGCTAATACATGGGTGGTGTCCACTAATCAAATTCACTTTCTTAGTGTATTACTATCCATTCCAAGCGCAATACAACTGAAAGCCACAAGGAAAATCTTTGGAGCAAGAATTCAAAAGATAAAAACTAAAAAATAATAACAATAACTAACCTTGATATCATTATTTGAGACGCCGTAATCTAAGTTAGAAATGTACAGTTTGGTTTCCGTCTCTAATGAAGAAGCTCGATCATTGAACGTGTTTTGCTTCCACAAAGAGTTTGATGCTTGATCAGGCTGTTCGGTCAGGAAAAACACTTCATCAGATCAAACATTCAAATAAAACTATTAAAAAAAACAAAAAAGAGAGAGAGAAAGAGAGAGAACTGACGAACATTGGCCTTGGTATAAGGCGTTACCAGAGCCGCGGTCTCTACCTCTGAAACTCCTACAGATCTCTTGTTATTCCGTATCAGATTTTCCAGAGACATATCCAAAGCAGCAGACATTTTCGAAATGCCGGAAGATCACGCAAGCAAATGCAGGGTTCTATAGGAGGGACAGGGTTTAAGATGACATTGACAAACATATAGTTTTATTTTGCAGATAAGGGCACAACCATCAACTGGTGTCGTGGTGTAGTTGGTTATCACGTCAGTCTAACACACTGAAGGTCTCCGGTTCGAGTCCGGGCGACGCCACCTCATAGTGTTTAAGGTTTTTCATTTGCTAAAATGAACATTTATTAAAGACATTAATGACAAGTAGAGCTTCAAAGGAATTTGGCAACATATATTTTGATTAAACTATAATTCGATGAACAATTGCACTACTTCATAAGCTAAAATTTTTAAACATTATAATAAAAAATTTGTCGAATTTTTTCAAATTATATAATTAACGTATGATATATAACACAATTTTGTGTTTTGAAATTGTTTTGTAATTGATGGTAATCAAATCCGATTTTAGAACAAGATTTAAAATATATAATTAAACAAATTAAAAAAAATATATTGTTAGCATCAAATTTTGTATCAAAATATTAAGAGAGAGATATTTGTTAAATTTTCTCAAATTATGTAATTAATGCATCATATGTAACATAATTTTGTGTTTTGAAATTATTTTGTAATTGATGGTAATCAAATCAGGTTTTAAAGCAAGGTTTAAAATATATAATCAAACAAATTAAAAAAATATATTGTTAGCCTCAAATTTTGCATCAAAATATTAAGAGAGAGATATTAATATTATATACTATTTTACTATCACTTAACTTAGCTTTAAAATTTTAAATTAAAACAGGGTTTTTTATTTCAATCTGAATTTAAACACTCTATTTCTTTTTAGCCCTGAAAATTTCCCCTACTTTTTATTTAACTCTACTTTCTTTAGTAATATAAATTTAAAGATAAAAAAGAATATTTAGTAATTAATCAGACCTCTTATTTTATTCTGGTTCAAAATAAACTCTTATTTAAGTTTTAATTTAAAGATAAAAATATTTCTAATTTAAAATCTCGGTTTCATACTTCTAAGAATAAAAGAACCTAAAAATATTTTATTATATAACTATACAGAATATTGCTCATACTTTACTATAACAAATAAAATTACTTATTTTAAGATAACTTTATTTAAATTTAAAATTATTATTTATTTATATCATAATTTTTAGAAGAAATTTGAAAATAATAATATTGTTGCTGGTGACGACAATTCCACAACCATCTAATTAACTAATGAACTCATCTTTTTTTCTGTTATGCCTTCTGACTTACAACCTTTTTTGCTGCCTTGTCAATCTTCAACTTTTTATATTATTATTATTATTATTAAAATTTTCGTGGAAAATACAGATCTTTATCTTCTTTGATTTTTGTGACTTCTGATATAGAAACAATATTAATACAAACATAAAATTGAGCATATAAAAGGATAACGCCCCATTTAAAATAAAAGGAAGAAGAAGTTTTATTTTATAAGGCCCAAAACTGGCCTGACTAATAACACTTGATATATTGTCAAAAAAATTATTTTATTTTAACATTATCCTACCTAAAAAAGGGTCTTTACAAAGGACTTCTCACACTTCTCAGAAAAGTACCTTTGTAAAGTCTGTGCCAAACGAGGCCAATATATTCATAAATATACTTCCTTCAACACTGAAAGCTGTAAAACTCATTTAAAATTACTTGAATCATCATACATTTAGCTCACACAAAACCATATGCCAATAGATTGCCCGCTACTAATAGAAATCTGTCCACGGACTCCGTCTTTCCCATCAGTACGTAAACTAATATTTCTAATCAAAACAATTTCATCTCATAGTGCTTCTACAGAGATTTATAGAAAATAATTATCAATTACAGCTGTCACATGATCCAGACAAACTGAATTTCCAAACACAAGTTTAATATGGGGGAAGCAGTTGCTGATCTATTTTACAAGCAGCAATTAGCCCCTTTTAAACCTGTTCCCATGACCACCAGCCACCCCCAAGTATTCAGAAGTAAATTGAAAGACAGAAGTATCTGCAATGCAAACATATATACTAACCTCAGAGGAAGCCTCCCTCTGTCCACATCGAACCTGATTTTCCATTCTGAATGCTGGTGCTCTTCTTTGGCGAGCTAGGGTAGAAGCTCTCGAACCCATCATCTTTAGCATTATCCCACCCTCCCCAGCTGTCGTCTTTCTTTGGTGGTGCCGTGCCTGTGTCAGATTCTTGTTTGCGGCTATCTTCATTATCCCAATCATCCCAAGAGTTTGAATAACTGACAGAGGTGAACTGTTTATTTGATGAAGAGTCCCACCGTTTGCTCTCCTGCCCAGCATCCTGATAATATCCATTTCTGCTGTTTTCGTTTCTTTGCCAATTATCTTCTTTCCAGCCCCCTTCCTTGGTGTATTCCTCCACCTTTTGTGAAGCCAATGCCATGACTCCTTTCATAAGCCCCCACGTCTTTTGCCCAATCTCAGTGGTTTTAGTCGTGACAACGTTCATAGTGTCATTCATCTTGGAATCATAGCCGCCATCTTTTACCTGGAAAAACCAAGTTTGTTGTGCAAGTTTCTTTAAAAAAACAAAGTTTTGATGCATTTTATTTTTCTGGTACATAGCAGCATCCTTGACAAGTGGGAATTTTCCCCCTAAATTTATTGATTTTACATATGCTCAGAATCGATGAATTAAATTGGAATGTTAATCAATTTCTACATGTAGTTAAAAATTTAAGGTAAGTTGTGTGAAATTGTTCATTCAAGTGATATTCATTTAAGGTAAGTTCAGAGCTATTTCATTCAAGTGATATTCATTCATGCACCATTTCTCCTAATTGCATGGCTTTGTGCTTTGTGAAAATAGTAAGGATAATATAGGTTTGGTTTGGGTGCAACACTTCAACCAAAGGCGAAGCAAGGAGAGGCAGAACTTAAAACTTCATGGTGCAAGGTTATGTGTCTTGAAACACTTAAAAGTATTCTATCTGCTACACATTATCATTAGAAATGGGGATTTGGCTTGAAAGTATTAAAGATAAAATTGCATCTAATAACAAGGATCAGTTGGCTAATCTTGCCAAACAGTGAGAGGATGTTGTCTGCCAGGCACGTGTTGCTGCCAAGCAAATTAGCTCACTCTTCAAGCACTGTTGCCGTAACTAAGATTTAAGAACAGGTAGCTTCTTTCCAAGCTCTCCTTGAATGGCTTTTATGGTGATTGCCAGTTCCATATGGTCATTTCAGAAAATGGTAATGCAAGGGGTTAATACCAAATAACCATTTGCAAACCATGAATAAGGGTCATAATACCTTTAGATTCTTCAAGGATGTTTCCTTTCCACTTACTCCTAAAAATCTTTGGGGTTGGTAAAGCATGGAAATAGTAGGACTGGTAAGTATCCCATGTATGACAAGCATTTCATTTTAACCAAAGGATGAATAAATGCCATATAAAAGCTGCAAGACAGTGAGTGCTAGAGCCAAATTTTCAAGGCACATACCATGTGGTAAGTATTAGGCAATACATAAATAAGATATCCTTTCATTCATTCTAAGATGGGTGCAGATATCATTTCAACTCCAGCACAGAAATGCAGGATTAAAGAATAATGAACAATAAACATTGAATACCTTGGATGAAAGCTCTTGTGTGCCAACTTGAACTGCATTAGCTGCAGATTGAGCAGCAGATACTGCAACCAGGGATAGCTTCCCAAGACCCTATATGTACCAAATGATAAATATTTAATTACCAACTAAATGTTAAAGACAAGAGATCATCTTTTATACTACCAGAAATGTAAGTGAGAAAATCAAAATAGTTTCATAATACCAACATTGTCTTCTACAATAATTTCTTAAATATCAAAACGACTTAAAAGAACCTAATAGGCTAATAATGTATAAATATGCATGCTCAAATTCCAATACATGGGAAAATCTACAAAGCATGCAACAATAGATTATTAATTCAACTCAAACTATGAACTTTAGAATGCAAGCTCAAATTCCTATGTTTGACAACAAGCTAATTGAGCAATGTAATTCAAGGTGCAATGTTACCCATAAAGATTAACTAATCAAATGGTGTTATTCAACTTAACATTCTTAGTGTAAGTCTTTCTATTGCATCATTAACCAAAATTTGGTGTTGGATCCAAAAATATTATATCCGTACTATTTAAACCCTTAAAACAGTTTTTTGCATTTTCAAGTTTATCGTTTCTAAGTCTTAGAAGGTACGCATAGCTTAATGTTTTGACAATTATTCAAGCTATGAGGTCAAAGGTTCAAGGAACACCTTTACTTGTCAATCAATAGAAAAGGACATCTAGGTACGTGAATCTCTCGCCTAAGTAGGGTCCATGGAGGGGGTCACACCATTGATTTACTTGAACACCAATGTTAAAAAGGAAAATCTTAGTTCCTATCTTCAAACCAATGAACACTTGAACTTGCCATTCTTTAAGTCCTAAGTATAAAAAATAAAAAATAAAAATAAAAACACATTGTCTTGCATCAAATATGTGTCACAGAGTTATGCAAGTTGTTGAACATTAATTTGATCTAAAAACCAAAGGTCTACATATGATCTATAGAATTGAACCCATAATCATGTAGTACATCCACACAAGATCTCAAAGTCAAAAAAGAACAAAGAAAAAAAAAAGCAAATCTGTAAGTCCTCTTGCTAAATTAGATTAAATTCATTATGAAGATCATACAATGTAGCTGGAATCTATAATTAAAAAAAAAAATACTAAAATTGAATCTGAGTCTTTTTTGACGGGGGAGGGAGAAGGGGAACTGACTGAAATAAAGAAATTAATTTAGAGATATCTATTTGGGATTAAATTTTGCAAAAACTTAACATCTTAGAAAGTATTAAGAACTTATATTTTTGCTGGAAAAATCTTTGTGTTCTTCTTTCCCATATATACCAAAACAAAGATGATCATAAACTTAAAACATATTACACCATCTATGCAATATGTTAAACCCACATTGCATAAGCCATAGAACATTTTAGGGCTTATAATATTGGCAGACAAAGATCTGAACCAATACTAATGTTGTTCTCACTTAACCACTTATAGGCCAAGTTATCAATTGGGGGATTTCACTCCAAGAAACATTCATACCAATAAATTAAAGATCCTCGTGTGTATTATGCTTTTTTTTTTTTTTTGATGTGGGATTATTCTTTTTATCCATACACACATCCAATTATTCCCATCTTGGACAGTGACCATTCATGATCATGAGCAATTGAACTCTAATTAGCCCTATACTAGGGCCACCTCAACATATCTCACATCTCATTCGAATCATCACCTCTAACACCACCGTTGATGAGCTTGGGTCTAAAGTTCTCAACCAATGCTGTTATTGTTCTCACTTATCATCTCTAAACTCACTTCTGAGCATAGACAGGGGGCTTTATTCCAAAGGCCTTAAGAGTATTTTCAATGCCAGTGTGGATTGATAGGAATGTCTATGCCATGTAGGACTAGATAGACATTAAACCAAAAAATAACATTTCCAATGCAAATGTAAACTTCAAATATAAAGCTGATGAAGCAAAAATAAATGTAGACATGCTGACAAACATGACTGTCTACTTTCAGATGATCATGTTGATAGCCACATCAACAAAAGAAAAAAATTTAATGAAAAAATAATAAGGCAATACTTCAAAAATAAAAAAGAGCAATCCACACTGACATTCGATATGACTTTTTGGATTCAATATCTAAGTACAATTATATGCCACCTAGGATGCACATCCTCCCCACATTAATCATTTGACACTTTTTTACATATGCACATGCACATTTGCATTGGAGATGCTTATAGTATTAATGAGGAAACAATCTACGCTTGTATCTCATATGATGAAGATTTTTTATTTCAACTATGAAATTATCCTTTAAGTTCATACCCATCTAATTTTAAATTTTAAACACATAAAAGATATTTTTGGGATGATTATAAGTAGTTAACAAATTCCGCATTCTTTTTTTCATATCATTTGGAGTTCTTGAAAGTCTTGTTCTCTTTCTTCTCTTAACCAACTTTTAATTTGCGTTATGAGAATGAGAAAAAACAAATGAATAAATAATAAAAAAAATCAAAGTAATTATGAATATTAAGTAAATCATCTTGAAATTTAACCAAACTTCCATAGAGTTAGGTATTTTTAATTGCATTAAATTTGAATTTCAACAAATAATATAGGAAATGAGTGACTAAAACTCAGAGAAGCACACTTCACACTCTATGCGTAGAAATGATTGTTTCTCAAGTTTTTTGTTTTGCCTCCACGCTGTCATCCAAATGTAAAGGTCTCTCGTTCGATGAAATCAAATTTGATTACAACCTTTTGCAAATACAAATCAGAAACCAGATATAAGCACAAGTTGAATCTGAAAAAGAAAAAAGAAAGCAGCAAAAATACCTGAGAAACAACAGAAACAGTATCTCTAAAAGCATTCCCTTGTGGATTAATCCTCTGAGACGGCGCAGGCGTTGAACCAAATCCAACGTACTTCCCTCCCTGTGAAGGAGGCAATCCTTCAGGCCGAGACTCATTTTCAGCCATCTTCCTCGCAAAAAAACTCTCCTTATTCGCAGCCGACGCCTCCAACTGAGACCTTGTGTAAATATCATCCGTCGATCTCGACCTCATTGGACCCCCTCTCTCAACGTTAGTACCTCTTCCACCTCCGAATTCCCCGGTCGATTGGTTTCTCCTCATATCAGAAGATTGCAAACCGTCATCATTGTCCCAACTATCCCACCCTCCACTATTCCCAAAACTTCCACTGCTTCCATTGCCAATGCGGCCTCCACTGGCCGTGCTCGTCCCTTGCTTCGTCTTCCCCATCCCAACCGCTTCCTTCACAACCGGTGGATCTCTCCACGGCCGTGCTTCTGCAAGAGCTTGAATTCGATCCCTATAAATGCTCGCGGCGTTTGTATTGTACTTAGCGACGATATCGGTTTCTTTGCGGATTCCATACTGAGAAAGGAAAGCATTGAGCCGATCGTTGCCTCCGGATTCCATTTTCTTGAGCTGGATCTCAGACCAAGAGTCCATGGTCACAGATCGGACGAAACTTATGTGAACACCGAGACCACGGTGCTTTCCCGAGCACTCGAGGCACATGAATATCCCGTACGAAACCGAAGCCCATTGAGGATTTTTCTGCGAGCAATCGACGCAGATCTTGTTCCCTGGTTGCGATTGCAGATCTCGGAGGCGTCGAGAGGCTGCCATTAATGCCTGATCCGATCGATCTCAGATCGCGTTTTAAGATCAGAGACGCAGTTGTTGCCGCGATCGAGATCGAGACAGAGAGAGAGGGTAGAGAGAGAGAGAGAGATCGGGCTCTCTCTACTCTCAGAACACCCTTGTTCTCCCTTTCCGCCTCGAGTCGAGAATGCCGACACCTAAGAGTACACTTTCGCGACGATATCCTTTGGCTTTAATAAGGAGAATTTATTTGGCTTCTTTTTGGGGACGCGAAATGACTAAAACGCCATTGATGTTGTTGAAGCTAATTAGGGGTGCCAACTTTATTCATTGTGTCATAAAAAATTATATTTAAATGATTTTGACATATATATAACAAATTTAAATCTAATTTATTTATTAATTATATTATATTTATAAATTTAAATTTAACTTATTTATTAATTATATCATAATGGTGTACTTTTATATATATTATATAATTTTTATAATTAAAATTTAAAATTATTTGTGTATAAAATATATTAATAAAAATATAAAATAAATTAAGTTTTTTAAAAAATTTTAAATAAATAATTAAAAAATTATGTTATCAATAAATTAATAAAATATATTAATTTCAAATCAATTTATTTATAATTTATTTTTTAACTTAACTATAATCGTATTAAACATATTATTTTTGTGTTTAGCAGGTTAACATGTTTATAATTTGAATTTAGTCACGTTTAATCATGTTTGACCCATTTTGACCCATACTCATTTATATTAAACTTAAACCTGTTAACTCTGCGTCGTGTTTGAGTCAAGTTATTATGTCATGTCATAAATTACCAACCCTAAAATTGATGATCTTATCGGTGTTCAGTATCTCTGTCTCTATGTTCTTCCACCGCGGTTTGGATTATGGAATCTTAACATGACCTCCGCCATTCCTATATTGCATTTATGAATTTCAAAATCAGCATCAAACGCTTCTTAAATTGCCTTCAATTACATATCAAACATATAATTCCAAAAAATTCAATAGTAGTAAAGGTAATTAAAACTTCAAGTAACTTCTAAATCAAATATGGAACGACTAGACAAGTTTTTATCTTCCCTGAGGTTAGTAGTAATAAAACAAATTATTTGCCTACCACGTGCCATAATAGAAATGCACGTTATTTCTTTGAGTGAAAAATGTCTAACTAAAAGTTATATAATATTATATTGTCATATTTGATCAATATTAAAGATGAAATTGAGATGAGAAACAAAGCGAAATGGGGAAGAAAGATATGTTATCACGAGTATAAGGTCATGTTTGTTACATAGGATAGGAATAAGATTGGACAAAAAATTATCTTAATTCAGTATTTAGAACTACATAAGATGAGACAAAAAATTATCCGGACCCACTTACTTATCTTATGTTGGTGGGATAATTCAAACCTACCATTTTTGGTAGGATTAAATTATCCCACCTCAAAAAAAAATTTTAACTTATTTTTAAAAAATATTTTTACAAATATTTTTATCACATTCTATCTCATCTTATTCTATCCCACCAAAATAATCATATCTCATCTTGTGCATTAAATGAGCCCTAAGTGTGATACTTATATATATAAGTATATATGTTAAGCTTATAACTGAATTGTATTCTTTTGCTTAACTCTAAGAAGTTGTTTGTTAGAAAAAAAAAAAAAAAGTACCCATTAAAATAAAATTCATGAAAATTTATATAAAAATCTCATAATCCTTACTTTGATGCATAATATTACCCCTTATCCAATGGCTACTAGATAATCACTTAACATGGTAAAACATTTATTTAAAGATAATCTATATATATATATATATATATATATATATATATATATTCTGTTCTTACTCCTGACCTTAAGAAAATATTATATCCATCAAAATAATAAAACGCGATCTCTCTCTTACAGTGTGTTATATCCAATGGAATGATTTGAGTGTATATATACATAGCACATACTTGCTTCAAAGAATTAATTTAAGCCTTTCTTGCATGTTCTTTTCTTGAAGAAACTCTTTTGAGTAAAAATATAAAAAATTAGCAACGGCGTAACCAGGTGAATCCTTGCACGGTTGCACCTAACATTTACAAACTCGGGCTTGAAGCCTTGAGAAGCTTAACAAACAATTTCTCAATAATGCTAACGTTCTTAAATTTACAATAGTAACGCCTCCGATCCACCAACACCTGTAAGCACCGATTCCAGCGCTCGTGATCGGAACCACGCGATTCTTGAATTAATCGACGTCGCCATGGCACAAGCTCATGGCGCGAACAACAATAGCCGAACCAGCAACAACGATTGCCGCGAAGATAGGAGGAACCAAAAGATCCGTCTTAGAATTTCTAAACATCTGAGCCGGTAAACACACCACTTCTCCCGGAACATCCAACGGAAGTCTGATATACCCCTCGTCATCGCACGCTTTAGAGAAGGAAGACGACGGAGATATTGCGGAGACGAAAGCGATCTCCGACGAGAACGATCCTACAGCTACTGTCACCGTCAAGAGCGCCGTCCATGCGACGGAGTAGAGTAGCAGCGGGTGCCGGAGTGAGACTTGTCGGATAATCGATTTGATGGAAGAGAGAGTCATGACAGTCTCGTTGATTGTTGGAGGTAAATTGGAGCTTTGCTAAGGTTCTTGTGAGATTAGATTGGATTGAACTCGACTTGGATTAGATTAGGGTTAGGGTTTATAGAGGAGAAACTGGGGAGGTGGAAGACCTAATCTCAACTAATTTTGTAAATCTCGCAGTTGAGTTGGTGGTCAAATACGAAGAAAGAGACTTTCTTGCGACTAACTCCTCACAACTAGAATGACGATCGACGAACCCGTTCCGTTACTTGCGTTTCGGTTACAAATTTTTTCAATGCTTGCTCAGCTTACGTCTACCTTTTATTTATTATTTATTATTTATTATTTATATTTATTTATAAAAGATGCTTTATGCTATGAATGTCAAGTTGCTTCTCACGTTATACAAAATATTATTTTATAGTCAATCAAGTTAACAATAAATAAATTCTCGTCAACTTGACAATAAATGATGATTTATTTTAACTCAAAATCAAATTGAATCATATTCATTTACTTATTATTTTCAATAATTTTTTTATTAGTGGATGGAAGGTTTGATCTTTTAACCTCTTAATTGCCAAATAAAGCAACTTACCAATTAACTTGTGTAACTACATCTCATTTTATTACATCAAGTAAGAAATTCAAAATCCTCTTTTGGTTTCTTCTTGATTCAATACAACGTTTTTCTGAAAATAATATACATGAAATTTGCCAAAAAGTTTATTGTAAATATATTTTTTAAGCAATAGATGAATTGCTTATACTTATATTAAAGCCTATACTCCATCACATGGTTGCTAATATTGCAATTTAATTTTTTTTTAAAAAAAAATTACAACTGCAGTAATCATCTTTCTCATTTTCATATAATATTTACCACCATTAAAATTTAAACAAATTGGTTATGATTGGTTATGAAGGTAAAGATTGTATTTTTATGCAACTGAAGCTATCACTTTTAAAGATCATTCTGTATTGGATTGTTTGGCAAATATGAAGTCCGATGATTGGTTATAATGAAATAAAATAAGAAATAAAAATGAATCTACATGTATATCCTAACCTTGTAAAATTATTCAATCTTACACTTTTAGGAGGAATATAAAATACTTTTCCTGCTTTTTTTTTTATCATGTTCTTCATCCTTCTTTATTTTTCTTTTTCTAAATTTATTTTAAAATTTTCGTAATTTTCTCATATTTTACACACAACTTTGCATTGCATTATTTTTAATCCTACATTATCTTATCTTATTCTTTAAAAATAATTCAATTCTATTCTGCGCACTTCTCTCTCTCTCTCTCTCTCTATATATATATATATATTCGTGCCATTTTTCTTGTTGAAAAAGAAAAAAAAAATGAACTGCATGGCTAAAAATAGAACCTTCCTTTCATGTTCAGTGGAAAGAATGGAGACGCACAAGCGCTCCTAGACAGGATTGGAACAGGAGAAATAGCGCCACCGCAGCATCATAAGATTGAAAGAAACTCAACACAGCAAAACATTTTTACCGTAAAAATTAACTTAAATATACCCTTGGCAACATCATGATGTGGTAGATGAGAATGCCCTTTCTGAATGGAGCATTAGGAACAGAAACCCAGCAACTGAGACGCAGAGCACAACAATCATCACCAATACCATTGCCTGCAATGTTATGTGAGGACTCAAAAAGAACACAACTGCAATAGAAGCGCTCTGCCAGACCTTGAGTTGTGCAAATGCCGCTTCCTGTTTTCAAAACAGTGTTATTAGTATGATTGTTTGATTGTTAATGAGCCAAAATGCAAGAGAATCTTAATGTCCATATCAAATCGAAAGATAGAGTCGCAAACACATACATAAATAAATAAAATCAAAAGATAGCATTTTAGGTTCATCAATAATTGTTTCTGCTCCTTCTTGCGCAATTTATTTTAACGTATCAACTAGAGGCAAAACCACAGGAACTATGCATGAGTAGGCAGAAGAACAGTTCATTTGGACCATCCTTTTGTATACCAATCGCCCCCATTCATATGCATCAAAGCCTTAAAACTAGCAAAATAAATGCGAACCTTCTTTTCAATGAAACCCACTATAGAATATTTAAGCGATTACCATGTCATGTCTGAAAAGCAATCCAAGCAAAGCATTCAGCTGTGTATTGAGCACAGCATCGCCAATGCCCAACATGACTGCCATGAGAAGTGGATACACCACGCCCAGCACTCCACTTTGTAAGCTGAACAACATAATGAAAAGAAATTTTACATGTAATTAGCTAATCTATTAGGCAGCTACTACTAATTCATATGTAACAGTGGAGATCCCTAAGAATTGTTGAAATAGAGTTTCTGGGCTGTATTACCTATAATTGAGCAAAATCCAAAACAGCACAACAGCTTGAACAAGAGCTCCACCAGAGACTATCAAAGTGATAGAAGGAAGACCAGATGTAAGTCGCCCAGCAGCCAATGAACACTGGCATGGACAGACCATCCATTAGTTTAGATTAACAAGTAAAACAATCCAAGAAAACATGACTAATATCTATATATGGCCTTTAATATATATATATATATATATATATATATATATTAAAAGCATTAATATGCATTTTATGGCAAAGAGAGAATATGGCGCCATCAACAATGTCCCAATAACTTAAATGTTTAAAGTCATTCAAACATCTATATTCTCTATAATTCCCCAAGTTGTATATCCTTGGATTTCTACATACAACAATCAGTGAGGAATTCCTATCATTTTACACATTTTTAAGACGAGAAAAGGACCTAAACGTGTCACAGTACAATACCCTTTTAGGATTGACTAAAACACTTTCCATACCAAGATAAATGTTGAAAAGGCTAGAAGAGCCTAATACTCTGCACTCTGGAATAAGGCCAACTGGTAGCCTAAGATATCCCAGCCAAGGAGAACAAGTCATATTATGCCTTGTAACTGTATGCAAGAAAGACGAGCTACTTTTGTTCTTTTAACATTGAGAATGTCTAGGTTACATGTTTGCCTTCAAAATTATGAATAACCAAGTTATATATGCTCCCTAATACTCACCACTGCATCAAATGCCCCATATACTGCCATTGCACCACCAACGCCTGCCTCACCTAGTGCAGGGCTTACAATATGCTTGGTGTACTCAGCCCTGATGCAAAAAACAGTCAGGTCAGTTACCAAAACAGGAGAAAAGGAAGAATAGTATGTGAAGAAAAGGCATGCAAGAACAAGTAGTGCTGCATAGGTTTGGTATTTACCACACAAATGCCTGCTGAAAGCCTGAATATGCAATAAGAGGGATAATCAACAGCATCCGTTTATCAAACAAAGGGGCAATAACCAACTTTGAAAGGGATACCAAGGAAGAATAGAAGCTGACAGAAGATTTTGGTCCCTCCGCTTCTTTAACATGCCGGTTACTCAAAAAGCACATAAGTATGGTACCTACAGTCATGAAGCCAAGGAAGACCACAAATAATAAGGTTGTGCCTTTAGAAGTCCCAACCTGCAACAAATTCTGTCAATGTTAAAATTGCATATAACTACATAATGAAGGCTTAAGAGATCCCAGAGTTTTTGAATGTAAAGACAGTCCATCAGTGATAAAATTTCTTATGGATGACATAATGAAGACTTAAAAGATGA
>JAJIYU010000114.1:0-70880 GCA_030144865.1 Tinospora cordifolia | reverse complement strand
TGCCCACTTTAACATCTCAACAAATGAGATATTTCGTTCATGAATGTCTTTCCTTTACACATTTCTTCTCTATGTATATTACCATCATACTAAACGAAATATTATTTTCATGAGTGCATCTAATTAATACTTTATACACAAACTTTTCTATATTAATATCATACTAAAAATACTATTTTTTTATTCAAATAGAGAAGCATATATTTACCCAACAATTCTTATATGTCTATTATTAATCAATGTATATTCTTTTATACTTCTATTCTAACTGATTAATTGCATACCCATGACAAACATATATATGTATTTATATATAAATATATACGTGTATGTGTTTTAAACTCAAATTTCGGTTATTACATCACTAAAATTTTAGGTATTACAATGTCCCCTTGGAGCACCATAGTAAAACGACATTGATTAGATCAACGAAAGAACACCAAGCTATGAGAAAAAAACTCGTGTTCTTCATGTTTTCTTCTTTTTCTTCTTCACTCCTTATGTTCTCAACCGCCATCAAACCACCTTAACTTGGCTACCATGAGATCTATTCTAGCACCTATTTTACGCTTGAGAACGTCCAAAATCCAACAACATACCTTCAAAATGAATTTAGCCACAAAACCCTCGAAACCTTAATCATTATTTTCACTTGAACCTTTTAGTTTTGGCCTAAAAGAAAATGAACCATTCCACACTCATAAACCCTTAAACATCCCTTGAACAACCACCAAAACACCCATGTGAAACCCTTCTCGAAAGTCATGCAAAAACACATTGAAAAAACACTAGAGAATAATGCCAAGCCAACACTTTGTGCACCTCTTAGCAATGACGCTTACTTGGCGTTTTAAATCCACATTTTAATATGTTTAGTATTGATATTTCATCCTCAAGAAGTGTGAAAATAGTAAGGAAAGGAAGGGTATAAGTCATCCAAAGATGAAGTGAAGGAAAAAAGATGCATAGTAAAATATAATATCTAAAAACTTTAGTCTAGGGTATCTTTTTGTACACATAAGAGACCACCACTCGGGACTCAGGTAACATATGGTTTTTAGCATCGAAATCGGCCTCCTTAGATGTGTTGTGAACTAGGTAGTTGCAGCACAACACCCTACACAAAACCCTTGGAGAATGTGGCTATAAAACACTGAAAATAGGGTGTTTTAGGTAGTTTATGTGTAAATCACATGGGCTGAATGTATGCAACCATATACTAGAGGATTATAACCACCTAAGAATAGAGGAGAAAAAGTTTCTCAAAATGCACACAAGACATGGGAAACATTACTCATACACACACACACGTGCACTATAGCTTTTTGGGGGTGTTTTAGTGCATACAAGCATGGTGCAAATCTGCAGCCAAGTAATAGTGAGTTACACATTTAGAACAACAAGGGAATGATGAGGAAAAGTGTGAAAAAAGGTAGGAAAAAATCATTCAAGGTATGACCTTGATTTGCAAACGGGCATGAAAACCCTAAAAATAGGGTTTTCATGTGCCTTAATGTTAAAAAGATTAAGGCTGAATGTTACAACCCCTGTACTAAGATTAAAGAAAGTGTTGCAAGACACAAAACTAGTCCAAAAAACTCTAAAAAATGATAAGAAACACTTAAAATAAACTTAGAAACATCTTAGGAACATAACCTAAGTATTAAAATGGGTCCCAAATGATTAGTTACATGAAATAACAAAATCGAGCCCACTAGAATAAGGCATGACCATGGTTTCGGTATGATGGGTGCATGATGACCATGGTTATGCATTAAGAACCTCAAACTCACATAAAATAAGTCTCAAAAATTCATAGACAATGGCTCTTAGAGATTGGAACAAATATCATAAAAAACTTTGAGTCTTCTATATATGACCACTTCACTAGGACGATGATTGGAGCATTGTATCATACACTTAAATGACAAAGGATTAAAAAAAATTGAAGAAGATTCAATAATACCTAAGTGTGGAGTAAGACACTAAAGCTAAAACTGGAACTTGAGAGGTTAACTTTAAAGGATCAACATTAAATCACAAATCTCAAGGAACCCAAAACACAAGTATAGATGGAAATAACTCATAACTCTCTCTTGTATAATAATTACTAAAACTCTAATATGCATGAGTTGATTTTTGTTGAAGCATGTGGTTAGGTTCAAGTTAGTGTGCCTTTGATTCTATATTGCTTTGCTTCCAAGAATGTTTGTATGATAGGAAGCATGTTAGGGTTTTAAATTATATATTATATCATGCTATGAATAATGGAATCATGTGGTTGATTTACTTATTGATATTATTCATGCATGTGAACTGTTATTTTATTTATGGAATGCTTTCAACTAGACAATGATGATTAAGAAATTCACATGTACCAACGTGGCATATCTGTATTTGATCATCGTGGGTATTATCCCTAGTAAGTAGGCTTAATGCAGTGTGTTTGTATTTGACCACCACTGAACATTCTCCGATTAAAGATAAGATAAGTTAGGGTCATAAACTATTATAATACCACTCCTGCGTATGACCACTACGTAGTTTTTGTTTAGGGTGTTTTTGTAAAATGACCCTATTTTAAAAGTGTCTCTGATAATCAATGCCTTTTGAAAATGTGTCCTTGAGGGTTCATACTTACTTTAAGAGGAGTCTCTAGACTATCTCTTAAACCGATGAATGTTTTAACCAAGAAAAGGAAATACTAAAGATGGTCCTTTTAGTCTTAATGTTAACTGTGCAACAATGAATAGTTTGAATCACTTAATGTTTTGGAAGTATTTGTATAGTGGTGTTTTAATCTTTATAATGCATGTTTGAATAATCTACTAAGCTTCTTCGTGCTCACCCCATTTCCTCATTTTTTAAGGTGCATATTAAATCGAGTAACCTAATGAACTCTGATGGAGTCTTTTGACCTAGTTTGCGTTAGCCATAGGGCCACAATCCTTGTTTTTAGTTCATTTGTCAGTTATTTTAATTTTATGTTAATGTAATGACCAATGTGTTAAACTTATATATGATCTTATTTTTATTCCTTATTTGAGGACCAATACATGGTATTTATTTAACATTCTCTTTATTACATCACAATTAATATTATGTTATGTATATTATGATCACTGGTTATGAGATAGTAATGATATCGCTTGCCCAACTTTTGGTTGAACTTATGATCATTATTTAATTTTTATTTATCTCCTTGCATTTATTATACCCAAGGGCATTTTAATAATTTGGCCTTGATGCAATTAGGTAACAAGAGGTGAGAATGTTACATTCACCTATGAAGCTGTTGTTTCTTTGAAGTAATTTATTTGATCTCAAAGATAATTTCATCAAGAGCGTGATTGTACTGATAATGTAGACAAGACTATTAAGAAAGAAAGGAAAAAAAAAACCAATGAAGATTGAGTTCGTGGACAAAACTCAATGTTCCTTAATAATGGTGATTAGTCACGTAGCGGGCATAAAGCTGGCTTGGAATACACTATAGAAAACCATAAACAAAAAAGAAAAAAAAAGGTCCAGAAAAAAGTCAATACCTCATCAAAATATGTATAAATTTGATATAAACATTGAGTCTATTTTTTTAACTATTCATGTACGGTGTAAAATGCAAATATTTTGATATTGATCACATGAATCTTTATTTTTTTAAATGCAATCCGCAATTACTTTAGAAATACTTCAATATAATTTTTAATAGAAATTTATATTTAATTAATTAATTTAATGTGGAACACTAATAAAATTAATTAAAAATAACTTAGGAACAATATTTAAAACTATTTAATATTATTTTAATTTAATACCCAACTTTGAATCTAACCGAATCTAAGTGCATGGGCCTCCTAGGAGACATATTCAAATACAATTTAAAAAATGTCCATACAAATTGACTTATTCTCATGCGTCATTAATCAAAAGCAAGGTATTTAAAAATAAAAACAAAAATTTTAAAAGAAAAAAAGGTCAAAAACAGAAGGCAATTCTTGGGATATTCGCTTTAAGAAAACAATCGTGCTAACCCGTGACAAATCATAGATCTACCATGTTGGCTTCTAAAAATAATGATTCAAAAAGCAAATCAAGGGGCTCCAACATACTAATTAAAATAAAATTTCCAATTGAAATCATTGGTGCCCTCCATTATTGATCCCTAACTTTTAGTTGCATTGACGTCAGAAATGTGCAGAGTGAAGCGGAAAAAAATGACGATAATGCTTCGTGTGTAAACTGTTCAGAGCCGTCCAGTTTACGATACATGTTTGTATATATAAATACATAGATTCTGGCCTAATAATAAGAGAGAATAAGGAAGGGGGATCGGCAAGTGGGTAAGGGAACCCCACAAAATTCTATTACTATAATTATTTTGCTGGCAATGATGAAGGGCGGGCCTGTTTGAAAGCTGCTTTTTTTCCTTCTTATTATTAATTTTCTTTTGTTGGGTTTAATCACGCCTTCTTCTTCTTCTTCTTGTCAGGTGTTGGTTGCATAATTTTAGAACAGAGTCTTCTCTTCGTCCTCTCAATCTGCCCGCTTGATTCCCTGAAGAAGCAGCAAAAAAGGTTGAGTCTTTGAGGAATTTGGGGTGAGCGGGCAGGTGGGTCGGGCTTTGTTTGTGGATCACGTTGATCTTTTGTTGAATCTTCTCGTTTGAGGAGAGAGGAAGAAGAAAATAAAGAACAAAGAAGGTTTGTAAGATTTTGGATGGGTGTCGTTGTTGATTCACAGAAGGGCGGTGTTGTTGGGGGAATTCGAAGTTTGATAAGGAGAAAGCAAGTTGATTCTGTTCATACAAGGCTAGAGAGTCGCCATCAATTGGCTAAAGAACTATCTGTTCTTCAGCTTATTGCTATTGGTATTGATTTTTTTTTTTTTTGTGCTTTTATATATTTGTTCGTTATTATTATTATTTTGTGTTCATTTGGTGAATATTTGTTTGATTGATTCCTTGCTTTAACTTGCATCACAGGTTTTTAATTTCATTTTTTATTTATTTGTTTTGTGCTGGGTTGGTTGAACTTGATCCTCCGCTGATCCTTTTTTCTTAAAACACACACACACACACAAACAAAAAAATAAAAATAAAAAGAAAAAAGGGGAAGAGGAAGAAAAAGAAAAAATTACCTTGTGTGCTTTTGCTGGTCTAACTCATCCGTGGAGGCAATTTACACCTTAAGTTTGATGGATATCTTTAATTGTTTTTGCTGCCCTGTACAGAAAGAAATGGTGTTTGATTAACCTAAAATTATGTCTGGTATGAATTTAGATTGAATTTTCTTTCTTGCACGCTTGTTCTTCTTGTATGGTCTTTTGAAATTTCATTTCTTCTCCTTTCTCTCCTTTTGCATGTGTACGGAAAAAATTAGGCCCTGGACTTTTTCTTGTATTACTTGTTTCAATCTGGTCTTTGGTCAACTATAAATGTTGAATGTTTGTTGTTCAAAATCATAGTCTCTGAAAAGAAAAAAAAGGAATTCCTCCTATATGATATAAGTGTGGATCTAGCCAAAGCTTTTCAGAAGAGAACCCAAAAAGTGCCTTGAGGTAGTTAAGTAGGAATGAACTAGTTGTGGTCTAAGCCCACTAACATCAATATGTAGGAGCTGATGGTTTTGGTTCTCGACAGTCACTTTTGCATACTCAACATAGGTATTGCTCAAGATGATAACAATAGCTTAGATGGTTCCATAGTAATTGTTCCACATTGGCTATGAAAAATTCATCACATTTGATGTAAGTGTGATGATATAAAAATTCGTCACATATCTGTTTTATATTGGCATCTGCATTCATCTATCAATAGAGAGTAATCTTTCTCAAAAGATGTGTCTTTTCTAAACTATGGTCGTAGTCAAGATGCATTGAAAATAAAAACCATAGAATGAGCATAATCTCATACATTGTCATCATTTTACGGGTATAAGTAGAACAGTGTTATTGCTTGACTTCCTTTTGCGAATGTCATGACACACTCTTCTATATATGCTTCATGAAGTTGATTTTTTAAGATGTTTCGAGAATATGAATTTTCTTTCTATGGGAAACTAATTCATCAGTGAAAAGAAGAAGTGTACACGTACACGTTATCTGCTCTAGGTTATTGTAACCATGTGTGAAGTTTTAATGTTCTTTACATGCACACTTTCCTTGACTCATTATTTTCTCATAATTTGTCCCTTTGATATTGTATCTGTACATTGAACCCCAAGTTCTGGGTAGATTGTAATTGTTATCATTACTTTGAGAAATTGCTTATATTTTGTGTTATCTGCTTGATTAAATCATTTTTAGGCATTTTAATGTTTTCCTTTAGCTGACATATTGATTTTCTGGTTTGCTGATTAGGTGTTGGATCAACCATTGGGGCTGGAGTTTATGTTCTTGTTGGAACAGTTGCTAGAGAGCATTCTGGGCCTGCCCTTACAATTTCTTTTCTAATAGCTGGAATAGCAGCTGCTCTTTCAGCATTTTGCTATGCAGAGCTTGCAAGTCGTTGCCCATCTGCAGGAAGTGCTTACCATTATTCATACATATGTGTTGGTGAAGGGTAATATAGCATTTAATTGTTATCTTGGTGATCTTGCTTCCAGCAATGGCCTTTACTTTTCCTATTTTTGCATCATTGATAATTTTATGAACACGCCATGACGATTCTTATTCTTAAATTCTAAGTTTCCTACATGGAGAAATTTCAACTTGAACTTTTCAAAAACATTCTCTAAAAGGTTGATACATCTTTTCTTTTTTAAAAAAAGATAATAATATTTAACTTTCTTGTTAGTCATATTAGAAATGGACTAGGCTCTCCGCTTTGGTCGAGAGCTGCTTGTAAGATTTTGTGTGAGGTAAGAGATCCAAGGACCAAGGAAGAGTTTCTGCAAATTAACTTTTATCTTAATTCTTGGTGATAGCAAAGTAAATTAGAGAGGTGATGAACTAGAAATGCTGATAAGTCCTTCATTTACTTTTGTATTACTTATCATTCAAGATGAAAACTTTAGTGATTGATATGACAAGTAGAAACTAGTGGTAGATAAATTAGAAAAATGTGTTCAGACCATGAATTCACTTTTCTGTTCTAGTCTGTCTGTAGACATTGACATTATTCATGATTTATGAAGTTAAATGTGTAGCTTCCCCCCATTCTGTGGGTATTAACCATGTTATATATATTAGCAAGTAGTTAATATATATAACATGAATGTCCTTTTTTATGGTTTTACCATTTAGTATGATATGAACATAAGAAAGAAATGCTAAATTAATGTTATGGTCTCTTTATTTCATCTTAAACTCTCTTGGACAAAATGGAGTTAAAATTATGCGGATCAAGGTGTTCAGAAAATATATTAAGATGCAGGCTACCAAAGATATAAAAATTTAGAACTAAATTAGAATATATTTTGCGAACTATATTGATAGGTAAATGACAGCAGGATAATGATATGATTATGGCAGCTGTTTTAATGTTTTTCAGGTTGAACGATTTTTTTTATTTCCTTTGATTAGTAACCTTGGTTTTGTGGTTGATGGCAGTGTTGCTTGGTTGATTGGTTGGGCTCTGATACTGGAATACACCATTGGTGGTGCTGCTGTTGCTCGGGGCATATCACCAAACCTGGTAGATTATGTCTTTCCTTCAATTTTAATCTCTTAGCATGTTTTTTCTTTCTTTTCAGAAAAATAAAATAAATATAAATAAATAAATAAGAGATAGAGAGAGAGAGAGAGAGAGAGAGAAAGAGAGAGAGAATTGATATGACTCATCTATTGTTATTGCATTATTGTTATTTTTGGAACAATAAGTAATTATGCTGTTATTTCAAGGCTGGGATCAAACCCCGTCTTTTGAAACTATTTAGTTCCTTTGTTTATGATGTTTCTAGTATCTGTTTGTTGATTCTTAGGAAATGTGAAAATACTATTCATAATTGCGTATGTTCAGTATTACCTCAATGAACTCACTTGAATGATTCAGGAAATCTAGTTATTGGTTGTAGCACAAAGTCAGGTATGACTTGTTAAATCTAATAATATAGAGATGAAAAGGCCATATATGAAGAGTTTAATTCTTAAATCTTGAAACCTGTGGCAATTCAATAGTCCACAAGTATCGAAGGTTGAATTCTAATATTTTAGAGTTAGTCAAGTTCATTTAGCTGATGGATGGTTTAACTAAGTTTTATTTCTTTCTCATGTTTGCAAATTTACATCAAAAAGGTTTCCGAAGGATACCTATATCTGATTTTTTGTACTTATTCTTGATGTGTTATACAGGCCTTATTTTTTGGAGCAGAAAATAATTTGCCTATCTTCTTAGCCCGCGTACACATTCCTTGGATTGATGTTGTGGTTGATCCATGTGCTGCAATTCTAGTTCTTGTAGTCACTGGACTCCTATGTGTGGGGATCAAGGAGGTCTTTATTTGAGAATTATAATTCCTTTTCTGTCATTATGATTTATCTTTTCTGTTTCCTTGTTCCTTCATAGTAATTCTGTATGAACTCATTTCTTGTAGAGCTCATTTGTGCAAGCCATTGTGACAACAGCAAATGTCTGTGTCATGGTTTTTGTCATTGTTGTTGGTGGATATTTGGGTTTTCAGACTGGATGGACTGGATATGAACTCCCTACAGGGTAAATAGTGCTCTTGTTATGTAGGACTCACTTTGAAATACTTATCTGCTCTAGTGACTTTCTTCTTCTTCTTCTTCTTTAGATATTTCCCCTTTGGGGTGAATGGGATGCTTGCTGGGTCTGCGACTGTATTTTTTGCATACATAGGCTTTGATTCAGTTGCTAGCACAGCCGAGGAGGTACGTATAAGACTGTTTCAGCTGGCTGTGTGATTAAAAATTAGAGCCTGGTTAATATGCAATCCTGAAACAGTTCGCTTTTTGTTTATATTTATAAATTCAAGATTCCTTGAAAATGTGTTTGTTTGGAGTGTTTTGCAAAAAATTGGAAACCTGTTTTTAAATTTAACTTTAAATTTGTGAGGGAAACAAGAATACAATAAAAAGTTGTTATGGTTGTTTTCTGAATGTGAATTCTAAAATTAATTTAAAAGCTTGTTTCTAACAACAATTTATAAAAATTTCCCACCAATGAGCCACTAGATTTTCTGTAGTTCATGCAGTCATCTATAGGCTAATCGTAAATGGGAGCAATAATAAGAACTCTGTGATCACATATGATATTTGTAGCAATAAAGAAAATCACTATGTTATATAGCCTTCTTCGACATGGGTGTGTCATCCAGTAATACAAAACCAGTTAGAATTGGTTAACTTTAATTAGGACATTAATTGCTTCAAATATTAATGTGAACTCCATCTAAGTTAGAATTGGCAAATTATGTTTTTATTGGGGTGGTAATTTGTGACACAACACGATGACCTAACCCGAACACAACACGCATTTAACAGGTTTGAGTTTGGCATATTGGATCAAAGTAGGATAAATATGATTAAACATGATTAAATTTTAAGTCATAAATAGGTTAACCTACAAAACTTGAAAATGAACTATTTGACATGGTTTTGGACAAATTAAGAGACATTATAAATAGGTTAATTTAAAATTAATGTGTTCATGACATAATTTTTTTATTAATTTTTAAAAATATTTTTTAATTTATTTTTTTGATACATTTTTTATGTTTTGTATGTTTATTAATATTTATTTAAAAAAAATTAAAAATTGTTTACAAAATGTTAAATAGGTTATATATAGGTTCATGAATATGACGCGACTATTAAACAGGTTAGGTTTGGGTTTTTACATATCTAACACGATTAGTAAATTGGTTGAGTTTGAGTTTGCAATATATAGGTAATACTCATTTATGATACAAACTGTTTATGACACAGTGGCACGAATTGTCACATCTATATTTTTTGTGAACTCTACATAAGTTCCCTGAACTTTTTTAATCATTGATAACGGGTAAATTGCTAGTTCAAAATAATAATTGAAAGGGGAGGATGCTATTCAGTGTCATAGCCTTCTTACTTTCTTTAATGTTTGAACGTTATTACAGGTGAAAAACCCACAACGTGATTTGCCACTGGGTATAGGAATCGCGTTATCGATTTGTTGTGGCTTATATATGCTTGTATCTATTGTTATTGTGGGTTTGGTTCCATACTTTGCAATGGATCCCGATACACCAATCTCCTCAGCATTTGCTAATCATGGCATGCAATGGGCAGCGTAAGTGTCATTCATAAGTTGGATTATTTATTTGTGCAAATTCTATGAGATCTTGTTGAACTTTTTGTTATTAATGTGCTGTTATAAATTTCAGGTACATAATCACAGCTGGAGCAGTTACTGCACTTTGTTCAACATTGATGGGTTCAATTCTTCCTCAGGTAAAAATTGGCTTAGCCCAATGATGGGTTCTAGATGTGTATCATCCTTCTTTCTAATATGATTATGGTTCGTATCTACTTGGTTAGGTCCCAGTATCCATGAATTTCCAAGTCATATAAAGTACTTCAGCACTATTATGGAGTCCGAGCAAGAATTGCAAATTCTGTTTACTCATTTTATGCACTATAAAATGTTTAAGAAACCAGTAATTTAGGCCAACATTATAGCTTGTCTGATGTGAAATTTCATACTTCTTCCTTGTTCAAGTTCTTCATGGTGAGGTAAAGGGTGCGAGAGATTGATACTGTTTTATTACTTTTAGGCTTGAGCTGCATAGGGTTTTCCTGTGTATGCGTTGGTAGGATGGGACTTGAAATTTTGAATTCACCTGGGATGTTTTTGGCACAATGGCGAGTTTGCAATTTAGGTGCTACTGGGGAATTCACTATTTCAAGTTTACTTTTTGGGAAATGTGTTACTATTGGGAATTGGGACAGAGGTAACTTATCTATCATATGTAGAGTGACTTTTTTTTTTCTTCAAGATTATGGGTCTAACAAAGACCTTTTATCGTTCTACTAGTCTTATTATACTGTACCCTTCTTTATCCAATACTTTCTTTTTAGTTTGTACTTAGTTTCTCCCTCTATCTGTCCATCTTGCTGAACCATTCTGTAATAAAGCAGTGTCTTTCCTGCCTGTGCTTGCAGAGGTGGAAGCCTTGCTATATTGTTGGAGTTGTTCCAACCTGAATTTAGCTATCTATGTTAGAGATACAGAGAACAATGAGTACATATGCAGTGGCATATATGGAAATAATGGGATGTTGAAACCAAAGAAACCTATGCCCACATGGAGGCTCATGATGGTCATATTTTTCTAAGTTTGAAGAGGAGCAAAAGCTTCTATGGTTCCTCATATAACCACAGCTTGTAAATGCTCGTATTTTCTAAGGAAAACCTTGTTTCCATTGATCGGTTTATCAAATTTGAGGTTTTCTTGTATTTTGTGGCAAATGATCAATCCATAAATTTAAAATTGAAACATGCAGACTTGAAAATGGACCATTATTATGGTGGAAACACAGGTTAATCCTAATTGGATGTATCTAAACCATTCCTTCTTTTCTGAATTTGTCTTATCTTCCTACAAATTCCCTGAAAGAAACTCAACCATACGTATAATGGAATTGTTGGCAATGTTCAACCATGTTTTCTCTTTTGTTTCTCAAAACTCAATACATAATGATGAATATTTACAGAACATAGGAATAATATGAAATGTGGATATTAGCTAAGCTGATAATTGTTGGAATATTTATCATGTAGTCATCTAATTCTCAAATTTCTCAGCCTGTCAATTAGTTCGCAATTGGATGTTTGTAAAATGCCAAATTTGTTAAAAGCTTCATTCATGATGATCAAATGGGGTGGTACTTAAAAAATTAGTGTTCTGAACTATCGTTTATGTTGCCCTGAAAAGTTTCATGCTTAAATTATAATTTTGAACTTTATCTTTTTGTTTTCCTGGAATTACTTTGTTCTGTACATGTTAGTATCTAGAGTGTAAAGCAGCACAGATTAGGTTATTAATATCATCACTTCACATATGCTTATCTAAATTCATGTCAAAACTCAATCTTTTTTTTTCCCTGTTCTTATTCTTTGAGAATGTCAATTCGTGCTTGAACATCCTCTGAGCTTCATGTGCAACACATCTTTTCAAATAACAGAAAGAAGTTTCCTTGTCTTTGTTCTGCAGCCTCGGATCCTCATGGCAATGGCTAGGGATGGATTGTTGCCATCATTCTTTTCAGATGTTAATAAACATACCCAAGTTCCTGTCAAGAGTACGATATTGACTGGAATAGGCGCTGCAATTTTGGCATTCTTTATGGATGTTTCACAACTTGCAGGGATGGTAAGTGAACTTTGTTTGACAGAACAGTATCTCTATATATATGGGGCTTTCCTAGGAGATTTGGCATTTCTGCTTTTCATGATTTTGGCATTTCTGGTCTCCCAAAAAAAAAAAAAAAAAACCAATCATAATATTCTAAACGCTGTAAATTTGTGATGATCAAGCATAACTGTAATAGCTATGAAGGAACCTGAGCAGAGCATTTTAATAATACTTGTTTGAACACTTGAATTGTATGTTAATGTCTGTCCAGAACTTTTGTTGACCTTTGCTATGCAATCTATTTGTTGGCTGCATAATATTTGTTGGCAAGATGTGACCCATTGCAAACTTCAATGTATCAGTTTTAGTTAGTTTGATGTAAAAAAAATGGCATCAGTAATTGATTTTGTTATATGCTTTTTGGTGCAGGTCAGTGTCGGCACACTTCTTGCTTTCACTATTGTTGCAGTGTCCATTTTGATAGTCAGATATGTTCCTCCAGGTGAAGTGCCATTACCATCATCACTTCAGGAATCAATAGATGCAGTATCATCACAAAACAGTGCTCGGGCAATTGAGGAGGGATGTCTTAAAGATTCCATTGGCACTTCTAGTGATGATGGTGGTCAATTAAAAGGAGCAGCATCAGTTGCAGATCCTCTTATTACAAAAGAAATCAACGAAGGTAAATGTAGGAAATAAAATAATGTCTAGTAAGGTTGTAAATTTTTATTGTAGTCAAAGTTTCTCTTTCTTCTAGACACATTTTCTGTTCTCTATTGTTTTTTAATAAGTTTCTTATTTCAAAGACCTCAATTGTAATACATGTTAACTTCATTCTAAAACCATTTGTGTTCATTCTACATTTGACGTTTCTGCATTTATTCTGATTGCTGTAGACAAAGCAAATGAACAAGAGCGGCGACGAATGGCAACTTGGAGCATAGTATTTGTGTGTATAGGAGTGCTTCTCCTGACTTCTGCTGCTTCAACCAATTGGTTTCCAAGGTAACCAGTGGTTCATGATGATCTGAAACTTTCTTTGGCATTATGCATTCAGATACTCTTAATTACGCCAGCTAATTGTAAGTATTTTGTGAATTTTTCATTGTTATGCCAGCTACCTAATTGAATCCTAAGAGATGATTTGATCTATTGATTTTTAGATTTTCTTTTTTTAAGTTAGGGTTTAGGGTTTGGATTTTGATTCCAGAATTCCTGACGATTTATTGGTTCATTTTTTTCAGCCTTATTCGCTTCTCAATTTGTGGACTTGGGGGTGTGCTTCTTCTTTGTGGTCTGGCAGTACTCTCCTGGATTGACCAAGACGATGCAAGGCATAGCTTTGGACACACTGGGGGTATGCTTAATCTCCTTTGATATGCCGTTGTTAGGTAGAAGTAAATATTATGAAAGTCATATTCACATTACCTTGCAATAGTACTGTCAAATAAACTCGACAAATGTCTAAAATTAAGTTACAAGATGTGAAAAAATCTGAAATGAACAAAGTATCAGTTCGGTAATGCCACCATCAGTCTTGCCTTTCCTCTGCACAATGCACATATGGAAGACCATTCGGTTCTTTTTGTCGGAAGGCCTCCTAAGGTACAAATCAACCTGGTCCAATAACCCAGACCATTACTTTCACTTAGTAAAACTACAACATATCGTAGACTGAAGAAATTAGGAGTAAAAGGAATTCAGGCTAACCAATAGTTTGGTACTTAATTTGGTCTGAGACTGACCTAACTACCCTTTTAACCATGTCAATTGATGAAACTTTTTGGAATCAATACAGGTTTCATTTGCCCCTTTGTCCCAGCCCTCCCCGTTGCGTGCATTCTCATCAATGCTTACCTCATGATAAATCTCGGGTAAGTACTTATCAATTATTATATATGATTCAAAGTTTCACTTTTTAAGGTTTATGATTCAGGGCTTAGGATGTCTAATAGATATATTCTTCTTTTATCATAGAGCGGGAACCTGGTTTCGTGTTTCTATATGGATGATAGTTGGAGTTTTCATATACATATTTTATGGCCGAACCCACAGCTTACTGCTCGATGCAGTGTATGTGCCAACAGCGGATGCGGACAAGATCTACAAAAGCTCTTCAGATTATGTAGCTTAAAGAAGAAGTAGAAGAAGAAGAGACACAAGTCTCTAACAATCTGATTCTCTTATTGATTATGCCCTTCTAATATCCTATTTATTGAAATGTTTAGTAGAATCAAATGAATGCCTTAATAGTGTTACTTGTATAGTAGTTATTATGGTTTTTGTAAGGTGTTGGAGGACACAAAAAAGCTGTGAACCTTGTAAATAGCTTGGATTGGAAGCGGCCACAGCTGAAAAAGAAAGTCATTTTACCTGAAAAGTTGCCCTTGTGGCCTTATATGTTATACTTCAGGTTTCTTAGTTGGTGGACAATGATTACAAGCATTACACATTAAATTGCACTTTTAGTATTATCAAAATCATTTATTACAAGCATTGGGATGTGTAACGTTTGCACACTTAAGAGCATTAATGGTGTAGTTGCAGTTGTCCTTAAAAAGGGTTCACAAGTTGGGTTTGTTGGTTAGGTATGAACAATATCCAAGTAAGTTGGGTCCGAAACCAACCAAGCAGAACTTCAAACCTAATTTATCCTAATGCAAAGACTTTGGTAGGGTTGACTTGATTTCAAATTCTCATTTCCTAGGTTAATTTTAAAATCAAATGTTAACATAGCATTTACACATCAAATATGAATATAACTGAAATTATATGGCCCAATTGTGATGGATGATTTTTTCACAAAAAAATGAGAATTTTTCACTAGGATACAAATTGCTACTATTAGAGGGGTGCAAGGCTGTAAGCAACTTGACTTGACTCAATCAAACCTGACCAAACCCATCCATTTCGGGTAGGTTATATGTCGAGTCAGGTTATATTGAAATTTTGTGGAGTTGACCCAAAACAACCTAACTCTTATAATATTTAAATTTTTTTTAATTTTATTAGATATTTTATTTATATGTCATAACAACATTTAATATATATAATATATAATAAGTTCAAATTTCAAGGACCTTGCAAAAGGGTAAATCGTTACCACCTATTTACCCACAACTCTTAAAAAGATTGAAGTTGAGTAAGTCAAGAAAAGTAGTTAGGGGAGAAAGTTATTCATAGAAGAGAGAAAAATCTCTTCTACCCATTTATCCCATGTGAGAATGACATTGAGTTTAACAAGAAAAAATGGTGAAGGAGAAAGGTAATGTATAGAAGAAGAAAGATTTTCTTCTTCCCATTCATTCCACGTGGAACCCAAAACACTTTGGTTTCTCTCTTAAATAATTTGAGAAAGATAATACTTTTGATAAAGTTGAATATATTGTTTGACTAAAAGTATTATTTTATTATTATTTTTTTTTAAAAGTCATCAGTATATCATTTTTTTTAGGGTGTAAAATGATAAAATCATTGCATAAAACTAATATTTGATACAACATCAAGTTGTTGTAGCCTTGTAGGAGATATGCAATAATTGTGAAATAGTCAATTCATAAAGTTGACAAATTAGAAAATAAGATTAACTTTTCACATAATACAACCATATTATAACTCTTCCTAATATAAATTGTTATATAATTGAAGGCTAAAATAATAATTAAAAAATTAATTTATCAAAGTAAATTTGTAGTTTAACAACGCAATAATTGTGTCCATGATCTAGTTATATAATCTTAATAAATTAAAAAAGGAAAATATTCACTATGTAGACAAAGAAAAAATTTGTCATAATAACATTTAAAATAATTTCTTTTAAATTAACAGAATCAATTTAATAGAAATTACTAACTTTTAAGTTTTAACAAATGCAATTTAAAAATATTTTTAAAAAATTTACATATGACATAAATAAAAAGATGGGTATATAATACACATGCTCAACTTGTATGAGGTTGTAAGGTTGTTAAATATTAGTAATAAAGAATAAATAATTATTAATAATGTCAAAGTATAATGAAACTGACACATGCTTCGAGTTAAATTGTTCGGGTCACATAGAATATTTTTGGAAAGAATTTAATGATAAAATATGAATGCATTTTAGGTTTTAATTTAAATACTAAAATTAAATGTAATATTGTTAAAAAAAAAATAAATGTATTTTAAAAAAGTAAAATAGCATTAATTATAAGATTTATAGCTATTACCAATCCGATTAATGTAAACCAAACAAAAAATCTAAATGAACTTAATTTAATTCAATTTTTTACTTTCAGTGAAAACCAAGCCAAGCCAAGCCATGAACACCCCACCCCTAATATTCATACTAATAACTTTTGTAATTGGATTATTAGCATTTTCCATTTTTCCTAACACATAATATGGTGGAAAAGCAGGTTGCAGGCAATCAACAAATCAGCTCCTTAAACAAGAATAGCGTCAATAGACCAACAGAAGCTTAAAAAATAACTGAAAGCAACATTAAAATAGAAGGAACGAACAAACAAGAAGGCAGATATGCTGCAGCGCCATAGACTGACAACAGAGACTAAAGAGAACTTGAAATGTGATACAGATGGAGCTAAACACACGGTTGTACTAAGAAGGATGACTATTGATGACAGTCTCAACACAATTTACCTTCACAAAAAGTTGAAGTGGGTAAGTTAGCCTCCCAGGGTTTTTCTCAGCCAAATGTTGCAATAAGAAATGCCTTGTAAATGCTCATGAACTTCGCCACAAAAGCTGCAAAATATGTTAACAGCAACAGTATTTAGTGGAAAACCCACAACGGTTTGCAAATTTGCATTTTTCTCTGTCACTTGTATTCAAGTATATTAACAAAGAGTTGTTCTTAAAAGGAAAACCTCATAACTGTACCTTTTGTTTTTCCCACTTCTCATCAATTGTTAAAGTTGATTATAGAAAGATTTCAAACATACAAGCTTTATAAATATAGAAAATAAGCTCTAGACCACAACACACTTCCCTTTAACAAACAAAAACAAATACTCGTCTTTGCAACAAGACAATAGAATTTGTACCTAAAATGCAAAATTTCAACGTTAAAAACCTTTTTAGTTCAAAAACTGTTGAAAACAAATCTACATTTTTTATAATTAAGAAAATAGGTTGTTTCCAGAAAATGATAAAATCATTTCTAAAGTTTTCTCTCTTGGAATTGAAATCTTGTTTCTAAAACACAAACCAACCGCAGCCTAAGATACCCATTATTAATGTTTCAAACCAAATCTCCTCCACCGTCCATTTATATTTATAATGTTCTCCTAATGTTCCAAAATGATATTTCTAACAGAAAAATGTTTAAATCAGAAAGACAAACAGACTTATCTAACACAAGCAGTATGCATCAATCAAATCATTAAAGATAAGGAAGTGCTACTTAACTGCCAAAAAAAGATGCAATGACATCAGTAATCATCCTGTTATGATAATTGGATACCGTAGTAGTACGGTGTAAACACATTTAGATGCATTATACCTGTATGCATTTGTATTTAGTAGTCATACTTATAATAGCATTTTCCTTGAAGAAATTAGCCACTAAGATGTCTCATTAAATACAAACAAAATAAGATAAAACTGGGGACATTGATTCTTCCCTCCCACAAGTCTGACCTGGAACCTTGAAAAAGTTTTAATTCTTTTAGTTCATATTTCTTTTACAAGAACATACTTCAGATTTATAGGGTATGTGAGCATATGCACAACCCAGTTTTTTCAAGTTATCTTTCAATTTTCTATTAAAAGCATACCAGGAGCAGGCTAGCACTTGAGAGATTCACTTGACCAAAACACAGTGAACCACTAAATTAAGAAGAAAAATTATCCCAACAACACATGTTCCTTGAAATTGATAGCTTACATTAGATAGTCAATCCACTTGGAGACTACATACTTTTAGTAAGAATCTGAAAAAGCATTCAAGGATTTTGCAATGCTCCAAAAGCAGATGTACTTGTAGTGATTACTTCTTTCACTGATCATCAGGACATTTGGAAACAGAAAACAGCATCTTCAAAAATGTAAATTCAAGTTTGCATCTTCAACTTTCAATACCAGGATGTCCTTCATTCCAGTTTTCCAATTTGAAGATTCTTTCAATGAAAACCAAATTGACTAAAAAAAAAAAAAAGGATGCAGTCCTATACTAACTTTTGGTAGCTTCATCCACCAGATTTCTTGCTCTTCAAATAAGTATCTTCCATTCACAGAACTGCAGTATGTAGATAATCAATTCGTCGATATTCTATTCTAGTACACATGAATCAGTGCTTCCAGTTGTTATCTATGACCCACATCTTTATGCAATAGACTTTTCCTAATTTTGAGTCCTCTTATAAAGTGTAATAAAATCACTGCTTTCCTTCCCCTTAAAAGTGCCGAAAAGCACTTGCCCTCAAAGTACAAGGCTCCCACAAAAGGCTCCTGTACCCAACCTCAACTTGACCTTGTTAATGGAGACCTGAAAGAAGTTTTGTACCAACCATGAATAGCATTAAACAACCCTACTCTAAAATGCTCTTACGGGCTGACTAAGACTAATTTCAAAGTTTATTCTTCATTGGAAGCATCAAGAAATATATTCCATCATCCAAATTAATCATTCAGTCATCTCCATAGAAAAACAACTGATAACCAATTTTTTTTCTTGTTAGGACAGATTAAAGGGGAAAACATCGATACAATTCAGCGAAATGAGATGTAGTTATTCTGAACAAACAAAACTAACTATGAACTTGGATAACAAATGAAATCAATCACGCACAATCAAAGTGTTTTTAAAATGAATCCGAATATGCTAGAGCATTGAGCACTCTAATAATTGCCACAAAGAATAATCATTACCTTCGATGTGAAAAATAGCTTTCTGCCCAAGGCACATTCTATGCTCCTAGAAGAGACAAAACAAACTAATTAAGTTAGAAATACAATGACATGGGGAATATATATATATAAAGAAGTGCATTTGTCAAGATGTTACAATGTCACTGACCAAAAGGTACATATATATATACCATGTCGCAGTCCAAAAAAGTAGCCTACTACATACATTATGGCATACTTGCAAAGCTTAAGATCCACAATATGACATTTTTGACAAGAGGGAACTAACCAAGGTTCAAAGCTTGCCGTTACTTAATCAAGGTTCTAGTATTAGGCAAGGGTTAGGCATATGCTTGCACCTTTCTAAAGTACATTTACATTGTTACACATAGAATTAAGAAGGGCCTTATAAATTAAAATAGAACATCAATGGTAAATTTACAAAAAATTTTTAAAAAAAGGCAAAATAGTATTTTGAGTTGTGAGTTCGAGTAGTTTATCTTTTCTGTTTTTTTTATTTGAAAAGAAACAGCTCCATTACTAATAGAATTCCAATATTACAAGAGTTTCAGACCATGAAAGGTGATCAGATCATAAATATGACCCTTTCTCTGAGCTAGCTAAACTAAGTTACATTCGGATTCATGCATGAGTTTCAATTTAGCATCAAATTAGTGATTAAAAATCCATGGCCAAATTTTGAAACACAAGTCCATGAAGTGGCATGTAATTTTCTTCCTAGAGCTGCTCCTTTGTTTCTCCTTTACCAAACATCCTGCTGTTCCATTCTTTCCATAGTGCCCATAGAGCAGAAAGAAAAGCAATTTGCCCAAGCCCTGTCTCTTCTGGTGAAAGAGATTGAATGTAATTAAGTGGTAAGCTTTCTTTGATCTTCGTGGGAAGAAAGAATTGCTGTCATGAGAAAAAAATCCAATGTCTCCATAGCCATTTGGCATAGGGACATTGAAAGAAAATATGGTTGACAGTTTCCTTGCTTTGATAGCAAACGTTACATCTACAGCGCTGCAACACAGCCATGGTATTTAGTATTAAAGGTTTGTGTAAAGCCTTGATAACCTTATATTTCCCATCAATTTATTTACCCTCCTCCCAAAACTTAAAATTCTTTCTGTTTCCCACTTGGCAATTTGATGAGAACAGAGATTTCTGGCACTAACAATCTGACAATCTCTTCTCTTTCCTTCCACCCCAAAAGAAAATTTTCAGCTCTTTCTCAATTCTCATTGCCACTGAAGCTACAACCTTGAAGAAAGACATAAAATAAGTTAGCATTGCTGACAACACCAACCATATTAAAGCTAATCTTCCCCCTTTTAACAAGGTCACAAGAAGGCTGTATTCCATCCATCAGTTCTCTTAACAACTTTTGACATTATGGGCTCCCAAAAATCTACTAACATTGTATTCCCTCCCAGTGAAAACCCCAAGTATTTCATTGGCCAACCCAACAAAACATCCCACATCCTTGGCTATATTTGTTACTGTCCCGATGCCTACATATATTCCTACAGCTGACTTTTCGAGAGATCAACTTTGAGGCCTGAAAGATCAAAAAATAAATAAATAAATAAAACCTCGCAAGATGGAGATGGCATTCTTGATTTATGTTTCATCCCCTTCTAAAAAGAACAATGTGTCATCAGCAAACTATAAATGAAAGATTACAACTTTATTTCATCATATAACAAAGCCTTGTACTACAAAAAGTCCTAGAGATTTACACACATAAATATGCTAAGAGCATCTAATACTATAGTTGAGCAAGAATGGGGGCAATGGGTCCCCTTGTCGAACGCCAAGGTCGGTGCTGAATTTTTCCCTTGGTCACCCATAAATGATGATGAAGTATGAAGTTGATTGTACACACCACCTCATTAAGAAAAACCATCTTTTTTAAAATCTTTTCATCCTTATGATGTGCAACATAAAATCCCATTCTAGTGGGTCACATGCTCTGGAAAAATCGATCTTCAAGATTACCACAACCCTCTTCTTGGATCTATACTCGTCTACAGCTTTGTTAGCTATAAGGACCACATCAATAATTTGTCTCCCTTCCACAAAAGCAAAGTAATAGGTTCAATTGTTTTAGGTAAAACCACCCCAAGCCTTCTCGCCATCACCTTGGATATGATCTTGTAAAGGCTAGTAACTACGATTATTGGACAAAAATCTTTCATGTTCCAAGAATCGTTCTTTTTCAGCGCCAAACATGTATATGTTTCATTTGTAAGTACAGTAATCACCTCTATTCTAAAAAATAAAAATCCTCCGTCACCTTCATGACATCATATCTCACCACCTCCCTCGATTGTTGGAAGAATTCCAATGTGAATCCATCCAGAACTGGAGCTTTGTTTCCATCATAGATGAAAATCACCACTTTAACCTCTTCTTGCATAAATGGTCTTTCAACCATAAATCAACGTCATGATATTCCGTTATTCACCCCCTTCTTCTTTGGATTTTGCCTCAATGTCGAGCTTGAGTAATTTATCTTAATGTATTAATGGTCCTAACTGCCACAACTATTAATCATATGTTGTACACAATACAGCCCAACTTTCAGGTTTAAACTATAAAAGTAATTAATTAGAAGGTTAGCCAATATAATGATACATCGCAATGTAATGATACATTGCACCACCTAGGTGTCACCTTGAAAACATTTCAATATAATGTAAAAATAGGGTCTGGTCACATCTCAACATAATTTAAAAGATTTTTAACAAAAAGTTAACACAAGTCATGATTAAAATCATTTATCAATCTCTTAAAATGTTAGTTTAAATTTGTATTATCATTAATAAACCTAAGATATTATTTCCAAAAATTAGAATCATAAATTTTGGAAAATAAATTTGAGTCAGGAGGTATACCCTAAGCCTCATAGAATGACCTTGAGGTAAATAACTGAACCTGAAAACAGACAAGCACCGCATGCATCGGTTTCTTTTCATTTATCCTTCTTAGAAAACCCTAAACCTGATCATTCTTTTTTAAAAAAGACAAGCAGTGAAGCTGTCAAATGATTAATCAACATATCACAGCCTGAAATGCGCAGCATATCCAATGAAGTAGACATTGTTTTCTCTGTTTCTGTACCTATTGAGGTTGTGCCATGGTCAAATCTTTGCTTTCCTTGAGGGGAAAAGGGAAGAGTAAGAGAACTTATTCCACTGTGCTGCAGGCTTCCACCATTTACACAGAGGATATAACTTCATGTTCCTTTCCTCTGCTTTTAATTATTGTCTTTTTAAAAAAAAAGTCACAAATAACACTTATAGTGAGTAAATTTATACTTCATATCTTAAACATCCATTAAACATGTACTAACTCTCTCCTACACAAACACAAAACATTAGACCAGGCAATTGTCACCAATCAATTTTGACACTAATATCAGCCAACCTGACCATCTTGCACAGCATAAATTCTCACCTGGTCCAACCCAAATTCTAACTACATTTTCAAAACCCAATAACCTGGCTATTGGATTAGAGTACTCTGGCTGGACAATGACCCAAATAACTGAATCAAAATTTTAGGCCCTGATTAGTTTGTGCTTGGATACTTTTTTTTTCCTCTTTTGTATCCAAGAAATCAAAATATATTTAAAAAAAAAACGCACACGCACACACACACACAAGTAACATGTCTGGGTAGTTAAATTCAAGACAGTGCCTGAAAGTTTCAGTTTGAGAAACAACCAGTATCAAAAAATAGTAAAATGTCATTTTCAAAATTTTTATTTACAAATTGTACTCCTGTAGTAGAATTATAAACCAAATACAAACTTCAGTTTTCTTCACTTTCTTTAGAAGACATCAAGAGTTATGGAAAATAATAAGCAAAGAGTAGGGAGGAAGGGCAGTACTTTTATAGTGTCCCATTCCCACACTCCAACATGGGAAAAAAGTAAAATTTTGTCTAGTCCACTAAACTATTTCAACCAAGCCCTGTTTCCAACTAAATGACATTGACTACAATTCTACACTGCTTCCTTCCTTTGCTAAATCAAGGGCAAGGAACCTTTCAACAGGAACCAGAGGCCCCAACTGGAGTATCAAAGCAACAGAAACAATCGTGCTCACAATTTTGTTATCTATAGATCCTAAGCAGTAAGAAGGATAATAATGAACATAATATAAAATATTTAAATATCATCAGGTGGAGTTGAGTCAAGTGGGGTTCAAGTTTTTTACATAACTTTTCAGGCCTGATTGTTTCGGACTTGATTGAGCCATCATTCATGTATATACACACCCCAACCCTTTTTTTTTTTAATCAGGTCACTCAGATATGCCCATTCATCAGGTATAGTGGTATACCACCAACAAAAGCACCAAACAGAAGAGAAAAGAAGATCTAGTGAGAAAATATCAAAGATTGAGGAGATGACAAAGGTTTTTGACCTTGTTTCTTACATTAATGCAAATGAACGACTTGAAGGGATATCCACACTGGCACCATGTATTCAAAAACATATCATTTTAACAACTGAAGCCAAGAATATCTAAGTGGATGTCACTAGGTACCTCTCCATGAAATTCAAAATTAAACAGTCAAAAGGTGGCAGAATCCAGCACATTTCTGGAATAAGTTCAAAAATTTTTGAGAAGTGGACATAATAGTTCATTACTAGCAGTGTGTATCAAATCTTTACCCAGAGAAATCAATGATTTGATGAATAATGAATGTATGCAATTTGCACAAAATTATGATCACCCATAGATGAATAGTATAATAGAGAACAGAAGAAAAACTACCATTTTCCCCATGATTCAGTAGATTTGGTCATGGGAACGTGTAAGCTACCAAAGCAATAAAAGGAATTAACCCTGCAGAGGTATGTTACATGGACAAGGGTAGCATTTAACACTGGTACATATTTGTACACATCTAGAGGTCTAACTATTTTAATTTTACATTTTGGGATTCAGAGGCTTGGTTGTATCATATGTTATTTTTTCTTTCTTTTCTTTTTTTTTTTTAACTCGCTTATTGCCCTTTTTCTTCTCCCACATAAGTGAAGTTTGAATATCAATTATTATCTTTTTCAATTTTTTCTCTTCTTTCCATTGGAGACTTTTATCCAGTAATATTCGAAAATCTTAAATGTTAAGCATATATCCATGCCCATGTCCCATCGGACATCGGACATGGGCATGTCAAGCTAAAGGGCTTAGGTAACATAGCTGCCAAGGGCCCAGAAATAAACATGAACTTACATAATATGCAGCCCAATGGCAAACTTCATGTTTTAGCTCAGCATCCAGCTTCTTCAATAGTTCAGATAGCAACCTCTGCAGACCAAGAAATAAACAAATCCCATAAAGGTCCAGAAATTATAAATATATATATGTAAGGTTACATCATGATACATGCTTTTTTACCTTCAAAATGATAACAGGAGGAATACAATTAACAAGTAGCTCATACAACTTCCCTCTAACCATAAATAGCCTGTAAATGTATCAGAAATGGTAGGATGATCAAGTTCAGATAGGGATGCACACGATCAATGTTCACATGAATGCATGGGTATATAAATAGAAAGCAAAACAATAATCAAATATTGATTGTTCCATTATAGAATTAATGCAAAAGGAGGCGAAATAAATTACGCTTCAACAGTACAAATTCAATATATGTAGAAAGAAAGTTGTGGACGAGGTGAAACACATTATCCTGATGATTAGATGTTAATTGCTTCAAATGGAATTTGAGCTAAACATCAACTTGATTAGATGTAAATCTATATTGATCACAATGAATTCCAAAACAATCCAAAAAGTGATTGATTCGTTAATTGCTCACGGGGATCCAGAAATGTAAAAATTGGCTAAGAAGAATGATTTGCTGCACTCAAGCAAATCAAAGATCCCCAAAATGGGACAGATCTGTATTGAACTACACTTGGGCTCGTAGACGGAGTTACGCTAGCAGGATTGGGTTCAACTACTAAGGCTTGAGTTAAGATTCCAAAATCAGAGGCACAAACCAATTATACACTTACATCAGTTAAAAAACAAGCAACATTCAGGGGCACAATAAAATTTCAATATCAGCAGCACCAGAAGTACATTATGGATATTTCTTTAGGAGACTCATGCCTTAAGGACCAACAGATGCAGGGCCATTTAGGGTCTAACAAAGCAGGACAGACTTTAGTAAAATGGGTTTCGAGCACCTTCGTTTTAACTATTATTGGGTTCATATTTACAATCAACAACTGAGTTGCGAGCATCAATCTGACCTTGCTCAGTATAAAAGGGAATCCTAAGTTTTAAAAGAGTAACCATTTACTACAAAAAACTAAAATGCTATGATATTGCTACACCGGCTTGCATAAGGTTTCAATAGAAAATGTTTATCAACCATATAAAAGAAAGGTAAACCATGAAGCAAGTCCCAAAACCTTTTAGGGCTCTGCTCCTGCATAATGTCAGATGCTATTTCAGAGACATACTGCTCCCAATCCATGGGTGGTATTACTTGATTACTCGTGAACGGATACCTACAAATAGGATAATCAACCATAATTTTGTAATAAAAATAAATGGGATAAGGAAGGCATATCTACAGTAATTGGTATGAATGAAGAAAAAAAAAATTTACAGCTCTCGAATAAGCAGCCATATGATTAACAATACTCAACTGTTGAACCCGGCAAGTTTCAAACGACAGTATGGCTCTTCTCAGACTCCGGTTTGATTGAACAGATAAACGATTTGCAAATCCGGGTGGGAGTTGCAAGCCTTCTTTCTTCCCAATGAATTCCAACACCTTGACAATCTAAAAAGAAAGATTAAGGAAAAGTCAAAAACTGTTAAGCAATCAATAAAAGCTTATCCCATGCTTGTAGTTACGCATTTAAAAGATGGATATTTCCAATAAGGGTCACAATGAATTAATGCCTTCGTTTTCACACACTACTATTTGGTCTTCATGATAATCCTAAAATATTCCAGTTTAAGAGCCAATCCGAAATAATCTTACTGTGAAAATGTTAGATAACCTAACAGTTAGTCCAGTTTAGGAGCCTATCTGAAATGGAAAAACCATTTGCTGAAAGAGATCCAAAGACCCAAATGCATGCTTTGAACTTGATTTCCTCCCAAAGTTGTGCTGCGAACTTAAGTGCAAAAATTCTACTGTTGTGATCTAACCATAATGACAACAATGTGTAACATAGCCCACTCCCCTATCCTCCCTTGCAAGAGGTGATAAATGAGACGAAATCAAGTCCCTCATCTAAATCTTAAGTTTCAGTGTCTGTAATCAATACTGTTCAGGTGAAACAAGAAATTTGGAAAAGCTTGGGCGCTAGGGTCATGAACTTGCTGAACTACAACAAATTGGGAAATTATATGGTTGAAACTTGTCTACTCCAGATGGATTCAATCATTGACATATAAATATATAGACACAGTAAGACAAGTCTGACATGTCTGGCATGTCTTCCAATCTATATTCTCATATTTCATAGAAAAAAGAACGTTTCAAATCTTTGTAATAAGAAATTATCATAAATAACCTTAGGACCTCCATTCTAACTATAAAATTAGTAAGTGGAAATTGAGCTTTTACTCACTAGTTGGTCACTAGATAGCAGCCTATATGCTGCACACTTGGAAGGGAAGGCACACACATGAAAGATGCAATAAATAGATAAATACATAAATAAATATATATAAAAAGGACTTTTGTATCATACTTCTACAAAAACCTCGATTTTTGTATATTTAGCATGTGCACCAAGTTAAACCATTATCACATTGCTCGATCCCACCCACAACCCACATCAATTCAAGTCTAAGAGTCCTACCCAGATTTTCATTGTTTCCTTGGTATGCAACTTGGAGTAAGGTTCTTTTAGGTATAAAGTGATTGAGGATCCACATTTTCCACTTTCCAAGACATTTTCACATTCAAGAATCCATAGTTGATTGACCCTCTTACACATTTTCATTTTTGTTTAGTATTTCATAGACTCATGTAGGATGATTAGGTTCATCTCATATAACACAACTATAGTTCTTCATATGTATGATATTGTTTGTATTTCCTCAACAAGAAGACTATCTCAAAGGTCTTTGCCATTATTTAGCATTAGCAATAAATTTAATGCTATGAAAGGAGGCCCACAACATTGTGTGCTTGATGAAAAGGTGGTATGCAACTTTGAGTAAGATTTCTTTCAGTAAAAATCAATCAAGGATCCACATTTTTCACTATCTGAAACATTTGCACATTCAAGAATCCATAGTTGATTGATCCTCTTAGACATTGTCATTTTTTGTTTAGTGTTTTTAAGAGACTCGTAGGTTGATTTGATTTGTCCCATATCCATGACTGAAGTTCTTTATACCTATGATATTGTTTGCATTTACTCAACAAGAAGACAATCTAGGAGGTCTTTGCCATTATTAGCACTAGTAATGAATTTCGTGTAGGGATAAGGCGGCCCATAACATTGAGTGCTCAATGAAAAGGTGTGGTCTTCTGGGAAGTCCACTTTGTGCGATGAGCGGAAACTAGTTTTAAAGTCATCTAGCTCAAAGTGGAATAAGTTAATTTAGAAGATAGGTAGACAGCACACCAATCAAAATGTGGTGTCAATGTGGAAGGTCGAAATCTTGAACTTCTGGTTTTCATGCTTGCACAAGCACAACTTAACATCAACCTATCATGTTCTTTCATCTGTTAATGATATATAAACATCATAGTAATAGAACAAGAATATTGTAATATCTTAGACAATTTTACAAATTTTAGAATAATATATGAATAAAATAATTAAATAACTTTTGGTAACTAAACATAAGTAAAATAATTAGAGTTAAAATAATTAAATAATCTAAATTAATAATATTTAAAAATAATAATATAGCACTTTACGTTAAAAAAATATTAAATTTAAATTGATAATATTTGAAATGAATTACGTCTCTTACTTTAGATTAAAGAGTTTAAATTAATAAAATAAAGTTATTTTAGAGTTGAAATAATTAAATAATCTAAATTAATATTACTTAGAAAAAAAAACATATGCGCCTTCCATTAAAAGAAATAATGTAAATTAATAATATTTCAAAAGAATTTGAAAAAAAAAATTATGTCAATCACTTTAGATTAAATATTTTTTTATTATAATTCAAGTTACTTTAGAGTTGAAATAATTAAATAATCCAAATTGATATTATTTAGAAAACAATAACATAAGTGCCTTTTGCTAAAAAAATAATGTAAATTAGTAATATTTAGAAAAAATCTAAATTAATAATATTTGAAAAAAAAAATTATGTCTATCACATTGGATTAGATAGTTTAAATTAATAAATAAAAAGAAAAAATGAAGAACATAAAAAGAGAGATAAAAAAGAAATATACAAAAAATGAGCAAAAGTGAAAAAATTAATAATGAAGAAAGAAAAGATAAAAATAAAGAAAAAAGGAAATGAAAAATATACATTAAAAAAAGAATAAATAATAAAACTAATAAACAATAAGCACAAAAAAGAAAGAAAAAAATATAAATTAAATAAATATTAAAAATACAACTAAGATAGTGAGTTAAGAAATTATTAATAGTACTTAACTATAATTATCATGTATTCTCGCATGATTAATATTCAATATCTCAATCAACTTCAAATTTTTAACATGGTTAAAATTGAAACTTAGACTACGAAAATTACATGGAAAAGAAAAAAAGAAGAAAAGTAATAACACATGATAAAATACTCATTATTAAAATAATATTTTTAAAAACTTAGTGGACAAGTGAAATAATTGTTTTTTTAAAGAAACTTCAGAATATTTTGCTGATATGGTCCAAGATTCCATGCTCTCAAAAATAAAGGAAAAAAAAATAAAATAAAAATAATAATAATATGGAAGACCAAAATGGGAGAAAGAAAAAAAAAGAAGCAAAAATAAATAAATAAATAAAAAGGAAAATGAAGAACATTAAACAAAGGATAAAAAGAAGGATACAAAAAATAGAGTAAGAGAAAAAAAAAGTTATAGGAAAGAAAAAATAATAATATATGACCAAAGTGAATGAAAGGAAAAAAAATTATAAAGAAAGAAAAAAAAAAAAAAAATAAATATATATATATATATATATATATATGACTAGAGTAGGAGAAAGAAAACAATATACAAAAAAGTATGACTAAAGTAAGAGAAAAAAATAAAGAAAGAAAAAAAATATATGACCAAAGTTAGAGAAAGAAAAATTTAAAAAAAAAAAAAAAAATATATATATATATATATATATATATATATATATATGTATGCATGTATGTATATGACCAAAGTGAAAGAAAAATATAAAAAAATATATAACCAAAGTATGAGAAAAGAAAAAAAAAACAAACAAATATACGACTAGAGTGAAAAAAGAATTTTAAAAAAAATATAAGACCAAAGTGAGAAAAAGGAAAAAAAAAAAAAGAAAGAAAAAATATATAAAAATAAATAAATATGACCAAATTGGAAAGAAAGAAAAAGCAGATCTTCGTTTTCCAAATTAATTAGAAAATCTAAGAAATTACAAGAATTTAACAAAAAATGAAATTTTACAGATTTTTAGAAATTAAATTTTGAAAAGTGAAAACTCTCAATCCCTAAAATCTATAAAAAACCTACACCTTCAATCATTCTTCCTCATACCTAGCACGAAAAATCAAAGTGCTTTTTTTCCCTCCCACATACTCTCTCTTTAATTTTTTTTCCTCTATGTTTTGGTGTTTTGATTTTGTCTATTCTTTCCTTCACCTGAAAGAAGCAGTGTTTCACTTAGGAGTGCAAGAATAGTTGAAGTTCAAATACTACCTCCACTTTCAAAAGCAAGAACAAAGAAACAAAGAAATTAGCGATTTGAGGTGGGAATGGGAACTTGACTTATATCAATATTACATGAAAATGAGTAATAAATGTCATGTGCTTAAACCTCTGTTGAACTAGGGAAATGTTACTATGATTTGCATATTTACTTATTTGATCATTGAATATGTTATGCATGACATGACATATATTGTACATATAGAATTCTTCTTAGATTGTTTGATTGCATTTGAAATTTTTATGATGATAATGATGATTTCATACACACTAAAATAACATTAATAAAGTTAACAATCTATTTTTCAAGGCAATGTGCTAATTGAAGGCATTGTTGATGATCCAAGATTAAGAACTTGCTTCTACAACAGATGAGATTGGTCTTATGCGATCCAAAATTTTAGAGTGGTACCAGAATTATACTATGAAATTTGAATGAAGATTTTAACAATGCGGCGTGCACAAGATTTCGAACGGGTCACTTAGGGATATCAATTCTTACTATTACGATCAACTATAGATACTTAAAATGTTGATTGTTACGCCTAATGTTTGCAAGTGTTTGTGCATTCATTAACCTGTTCTTATGTAATTATTGTTATGAAATAAGGATGATCCACTAGGCTCTTAAAGCTCATCCCTTTATTTTTCCTTTTCACACGTATGGCGAATCTTTAGATGTTGCACTAACTCTAATGAATTTTCGCTGAAGATTTTATTTAGTTATTATTGATTAGACAAGTTAGAAACATTAATTATAATTTTGATTTTTGAAATATGGACCGGATGTGGTCCTGGTGATGTTTGTAGAACATGTTTTTATTCATTTTAATAAAGTCATGATTTAATTGTCAAGTTATTAGATGTTGTTGAGTTGATTTAAAATTTAAGTAATGTCCTCCCTCCTATTTATGGATTGAATAATGAATTTTAGGAATATATATAAATATACTTGGTATTTAGTTGATACATTTACACTTTTAAAGTTATTTTTTAACAACAAAGTTTATTTTTAAACAAATATTACTAGTATATTTTTAGTGTTTTGTTTAAAAATGAATATTACGAGTTGAGCTGATAGTGGGTAAGTTTTGTTCCAAATAAAACTAAACATTGAAACGAAGATGGCATATTCCGTTCGAGGAAGCGGTTATTCTATGTAAAATCTGTCTCGTCGCCCGTCCTCAAAGTTGTTCCACCAGCTCATACAAATGGTCAACATTGAAAAACATAATAGAAATTAACTTCCTATTAAAATAAAAGTTTACTAGGTGCTTGGAAAAATATACTTGTTTTTAAAATAGTTTTCAAGTATACGATATAAATAAGGTGCATTTGCACTTTGAAAAATGATTTCAACTCAAAAAAACAAAAAAAACAAAAAAAGTAGATTTTACTACAATATTTTCAAATGTTTTAAAAGATTTTAGAAAATGATCATTGGATGAAGAGGGTGGGTGTCACAGATACAAACAAGTGTATTATCAATTATCTATAAGGGATATACAAAGGGTTGGACCCAACAACTTTTTAGTCTATTTTGAAATAGTTTAAGGCATTAGAAGACATCACTGAAATAGTTTAGGGCATTAGAAGACTTGATGTCAAACTAGGTAGGCAAGTGCTAACCAAAAGCACCATCTTTAGTAACCATATCTGCAGTATTGTTGCTTTTAACTTTTTTTAACAATTTTGCACTTACGTCTTCTAAGTGAAAATGGCATACCAAACCGAGAACCAACATACAAGCAAAGATTGAAAATTCAACTTCCCCCAAGACTTTAATCACTTGAAAATTAAAAATAATTAAAAAAAAAAAAGTTTAATTCAACATGGAGAACTTTTGTAATAATTTGCTAATTGAGAGACGTCTACCAAAATTAATGAATTTTTGCATAAATGCCAAAACATTTAGATTAGTTATAGTACAAATGAAGAACTAGTATAACTAGATGGACACTTTTAACAAATTAAAAATTCATAAATGACTTAACTAAATTAATCTTGTTAAGTCAGTTGAGATGTAGATGCTACATAGTTAGTTTTCATCCTTCAGAGACTACAAGTGCAATCGAAGCATACGTCGACAAAGGGATCACCCTAAGATTATTATCTCATGGCTATTGAGAACAAATCAAATCAAATGGTCCGATTTTTCAATCTTTCCAACTTGCTCTTACAGAACCAAGGTAAAAAACATTGAAAAAGTCAATCATTCACAACCGTTGATGAAGCATTCCTTGAAAAGTTAACGATTAGTAATCCCTTTTAGAAATTGAATGGATTCGGTCTTATACACGTGCGGAGGGTATTTAGAAATGTGGCTTTTAGTATTAATTCATTTTCTATGTTTTTTTATTTTCAATCTTGTAGGGGCTGCTTATCAATATGTTCTTTAAAATTAATAGTTTAATTTTACTACTTGCTTAATTTAGCTTATTATTCAAACATTTTACTTTTTCATCTAGTTCAATAGGATTTCCATTTAAAAAAAAGATGACTTTTAAGAACTCTTGTAATTAATAATTTAGATTTTTGTCTTAATTTATCCTTCTTTATTTTTTTTTCCCTTTATTCTTGTTTTCCTTGCTTCTTTTCTTCTTTTTTTTCTTCAGGCATATCCTATGACATCACATGATTTTTAGCCCCATAGATTGTTTCCTTTAATTATTTATTGCTATATTAGTTGGTGAATCTAAAAATAATGATTAATTATTGGTAATTTTTTTGGATTCTTATTTAAGGAAATAGCACATGCTCACTTATCTATCGAATTTCATTCAATTTTGTGTCAGCTTTTTTGCATTGTCTAATTAAAAATTAAAACTTTTATGGCTTGTCAATTTTATCAAGTTCAACAAAAATTTTGCAACAATATTTCGTATTTGTTATATTGCATCCAATCACACTTCATTGGTAAAGAAAACTTGAATAAATCATCGAAAATTGATGAATTCTATATCAATTTTTAAGACCATACATGCAACTTACAGAAGAGAAGGAAAGTAATTTGAATGTGTAGTTGAGCAGTTTCCAATTCTAGGGGATTATCATAATAAATTACAAAGACGAAACTCCTAAATGGGATAATGATGTGATGCAATTGTCCAAACCTTTTATTGATATATGAGATATTAAACCATTTTCTAATAATTGATATAATTTTATAAATTAGATTTGTCAAACTTTTATAGGACTAAATCATTAATGAACTAGATGCTTAAAGATACAGATAGACTTAAGAATCTAGAGGTTTTAAGTAAACTACCCAATAGGACTTACATGGATACATGGAAATAAAAGTAATATGAGCTTGAAAAAAGAATAATGTAACACTTCATATTTTAATTTGACACGAAAATTAATTTAAATAAAAGTAAAGATGTATAAATATACATATTTATACAAACTACGCATACACATATATGTAAATTACATCCATGTATTAAAAATATATGTTACATATATAAATTAACTAAATTAAATTATTTATTAGAAAAAATAATTTTTGTATAAAGAAAAATAAGAATAAAAATAAAACAAAGAAAAAAAATATTTATTAAGTGGTGGTTTGAAAGAAATGAAAATTCATGTGGTTATTATGATGGATGGGAGAATGGCAATTGAGTAATTTCATTTGATAAATATATATATATATGGTGTCCCGTCAAGAATTGAGGTCTTACAATCACTAGCCAATATGCTTTTCTCATGCCTTTCTTTGTTCATGGTTCAATATTCTAGTGTCCTAGGCATAGAGGAACCACACCAACCCATCCCAAACTTGGTGGTTAAACTCTACTGCGGTGACGATACTGTAGGGGAGGTCCTATGAAAAAATAGCTCGACGCCATATATATATATATATATATATAATGAAATTACTCAATTGTCATTCTTCCATCCATCATAATAACCACATGAATTTTCATTTCTTTCAAACCACTTCTTAATAAATGTATGTTTTTTTATGTAATTGTGGGTCGATTGCCTCTATTTCTCATGCCTTCTCTTCCTTTCTTCATTCTTTACGGGAAGCAGAGACCCAAAAGCAGAGTATAGAAGAGAATCGGGAAAAAAAAAAGTAAAGAGGAAAAAAGAATAAAATCTGATTTTTCGAGAAAGCGGAAGAAAGAAGAAAATCCTATTTTTTGACCGATTCGACACGAAAGTAAGCTATTTCTCCTAATTATTGTTACAAAAATATTAAGTAAGTCACATACTACGATCCTAGAGGTATAATTTGTACTATAAGTGGCATTTTATAATAATACCCAAAAATAGAGTATTACTCCATCGTGAATAGAACTCAATAAAAATTATACCAATACACTCCTAATGATACGTTGATCTCAAAATATGTGGTTAATTTTCATTCATTTATCCTATAGACACCAAAATAAATACGCAAAGTTAAATAACCTTGGGAGGCTTTTAGGTATGTTAAACCCTAATAAAATTTTAATTAGATCTCATAAGAATGTAGATAACAAAAATTCTTACCCATCGACACCAAATTCATGAATTTTGGATATAAATTGAAATTTTGGCGAATGACTAACCAATTGGGTTATTTACAAAAATTTTAAAAATTAGTAAAAATATAATTGAGAAGCTTAATTCTTTTATTTTCTTCTATAAAAATATTTTTTATGAGCAGAAAATTAAGTTTAGAGGTTATTGAAAATATTCGAGTTAATAAGCATCAATACATGAGGTCTAATGCGCGTATAAAACTAAATATAATAAATAAATACATTAGAAATTATTTATAAAAATAAATTGAATTTGATTCATCCACATGAAATGATTTTGTGATAAAATAATTTTGGTGGATCATAGTATAAATTTTGGTATGGATATTAGAAATTGATTGGACAAAAATTCTGGTGAGTAGCATTTATTTTTGGTGTTATGTGGGACATTGATATTATATCAAAACTTCTAACTTTTATTAAATAAGAATTGATGCATATGAAATATATATATTAAATGAAATAATGGATTATATTACTAGATTCCACAGTAAATTTAGAAGAAATTGGTTATTATACCAGAAAGTGAGATACATAACCAACGAGATAAGTTGTTGGTATTATGTGAGTATTTCTTTTATCTTGGTTATTTATATAACATTGTAGATATAAAAATGATTTGAATGTAAACATGCTATTCATATAAACATTTGTTACATTTGTTAAGAATTCATGAAATTGTATTTAAATGGCAGCGTGTTTTGAATTTACAAGAACATATCTAAAATACAGCATTGTTTCGATAGACTGAGTCATGGTGAATAATACTTTTTATATGATAATGCATGAGGGACTGAGCCATAAGAAGTATCAGTCTTTCTCTATGTGATAATTCTTGAAATTGTAACGACCAATATTTTTGGACATTGAGTCAACAGGTTCAACATGTATTTTCATGTATCAATTAATGATTATAAATGAAAATACATGATTTTATTATAATTGTATAAATTAATGCGTGCGATTTTTCGACAATAGTATTGATTAATGTATGTATTAATTGAGAAATAAAAGAAATAATTAATTAAATAAAAAGATAAGGAATAGATGAGTTGGATCAAGATAATGTAAAATAATAATGATTATCATATAAAACAAAATAAGTAGATAATGAGTATGAGTTGAATGGATAAAATAAAATGAGATTATCTATTTATAGATATATACGTTTGTATGATAAAAATGAGGTGGAAGGATGAATAAAAAAACAATAATAAATATGTGATTATCCTATTACTTGGAGGACAAGGAAGTCAAAGGTTATTTTAGCATCATTTATGAGAGTGGAACCCACCCCATACCATCGCTGTAAATACCTCCCCTTGCTCATTTCATTTCCTCATCTCACTCTTTGAGAAATCAAGAGAGAAAAGGAAAAGGAAAAGGAGAGGGGAAAAAAAAGAAAAAAGAAAAGAAAAAGAAAAAGGAAAGAAAAAGGAAGAAAAGAGAAAAAGAGAAGTCGTGCACTTTTGGAAATTCGACACTTAAGGTAATCTACTTTTACCTCTTTTCAATTGTGAATTTAATATATCAATTGACCTCCAAAAATCCTAATTTTAATGTCATTGAGTTCAGAGTTTCATTCTGAGCATTTCAATACCCGCCAACTAAAATTCCAGTATTAATGGGTATACCCCCTATGCATCGACTTTCAACTACCATATAATTCCTTATTGTCCATGATGATACAAATAATATACATATCTGTATTCTACTCATAAATCTGAACACAATGATACATATTGTGTGGTTTCATTTCTAGGGAAAATACGCCCTAATTTTGGGTCGCACAATAAAATATTGTCTTGTATTGAAAATTACACTAGGAAAACTGTAAATCACAATTTCTATAATAATTCTGAATTAAAAAGAGGTAAAAGTAGATTACTTAAATTGTCGAATTTCCAAAAGTGTGCGACTTCTTTTTTTTCACTTTTCTTCTTTTTTCTTTTCTTTTTCTTTTTCCCCTTTTTCTTTTCTTTTTCTTTTTCTTTTCTTTCTTCTTTTCTTTTTCTTTTTTTTTCCCTTTTCCTCTCCTTTTTCTTTTCTCTCTTGATTTCTTGGACGGATATGAGAGTGAGATGAGGAAATAAAATGAGCAAGGGGGTATTTATAGTGATGGTATGGGGTGGGTCCCACTCCCATAAATAATGTCAAGATAACCTTTGACTTCCTTATCCTCCAAGTCATAGGATAATCACATATTTATTATTGTTATTTTTTTAATCCTTCCACCTTACTTTTATCATACAAATTTATATATCTATAAATTGATAATCTCATTTATTTTATCCATCTAACTTATACTCATTATCTACTTATTTTGCTTTATATTATAATCATTATTATTTTACACTATCTTGATCCAACTCATCTATTCCTTATCTCTTTATTCAATTAGTTATTTCTTTCATTTCCTAGTTAATACACACATTAATCAATACTATTGCCGAAAAATCACACACATTAATTTAAACAATTCCAATAAAATCATGTATTTTCATTTATAATTCATTAATTGATACATGAAAATACATGTCGAACCCGTCAACTCAATGTCCAAAAATGTGGGTCGTTACAATCTCCCCTCCTTAGAACAAATTTCTTCCTCAAAATTTACTACAATAATAAAAGATCAAGAAGTCACTCTCATAATCTAAGGGAAATGACTCGCCATATAGTCTTCTCGCTCCCAAGTGTCATGCTCGCCACCATGAAACTGCCAACATACACGTACCATCGGTATCTCCTTGTTGCGCAATTTCTTCACAGCCTGATCAATAATAGCTATCGGAGTCTCATCATATGAACAATCCTCTCGCAACTCAATATGTTTCCAATCAATCACATGCGAAAGATCGGGGTAGTACTTCCTCAACATCGACACATGAAATGCATTATGTACTCCCGCTAGCTGAAGCGACAACACCAATCAGGTGATTTCTTATGTCTCACGACAGTTGAAAGTGCATGAGAGAAATTACCCTGTCCATATTTTAGAGCTAACAGCAGTGGTATTTGCGCTCAAGACTTGGCAACACTATCTGTATGGTGAGCGTTTTACACTTTATTCAAATCACAAGAACCTCAAGTACTTGTTTTCTTAGAGAGATTTAAATATGAGGCAAAGGAGATAGATGGAGCTTCTTAAGGATTATGACTTTACCATTGAGTACCATTCCAGGAAAGCCAATGTAGTGTCTGATGCGCTGAGTAGAGTACGAGTCGAGTCTACTTATGTGGCTAGACATATGTATCAAGAGTGGAGGATGATTGATTATGTGACAATGATGAGTATCCACAAGACTTCAACCGAGACCAGAGTCAGTGCATAGATGAGAGCTCAGCCGATACTACATGCTGAGATCATGGAGGTACAGCCTCATGACGTTGATTATGTGATGTATCGGGAGTGGGCAGACGACACTTCTTGTGTGGAGTGGTCAATTGACAGTGATGGTGCACTGAGGTTCAGGGGACGATTGCAGATACCAGATGACCCTCACCTGAAACAGGGAGTACTAGCAAAGCTACACCGCTCGAGGTATACCGTCCATCCAGGCACCAATAAGATGTATCATGATGCTCAATGTACTTATTGGTGGCCAGGGATGAAGAGAGATATTGCGATTTTGTACAGAGATTTAACACGTGCCAGCAGATTAAGGCTAAGCACCAGAGACCCGATGGTTTACTACAATCCTTGGCTATTCCTAAGAGGAAATGGGAGCACATTACTATAGATTTTGTGATGGAATTACCTCGAACTCATCAAAGATACGATACTATCTGGGTTATTGTTGATAGACTGACTAAATTTGCTCATTTCCTCCTGATTCATACCAGAGATTCGGTTGAAAGGCTGAGTCGATTGTTTATCTGCAAGATCGCGAGATTACATAGGGTCCTAGTGTCCATTGTATCTGATAGAGACGCTCGGTTTACGTCCCATTTTTAGCAGAGCTTGTAGAGTCAGTTGAGCACTACAGTAAACCTGAGCACAGCCTTCCATCCACAGACTAATGGTTGGTCAGAGAGAGTGATCCAGACTCTAGAGGATATGCTTCGTGCATGCGTCCTTGATTTTGGTTGTAGCTGGGAGGATCATTTGGCGTTGTGTGAGTTTGCATATAATAAGAGCTACTAGGCGAGTATCAACATGGCACCATTTGAGGCATCATATGGTCGAACTTGCTGATCGCCAGCTTGTTGGGCTGATGTTAGTGATATAACAATTTTGGGCCCTACTTTTATACAAGAGCAGAATGAGAAAATCCAACAGATTCATCAGAACATGAAGGCGGCTCAGGATCAACAGAAGTGTTATGCCGATAACCGGAGAAAGATCCTTGAGTTCGATGTTGGTTGATCACGTACTACTCCGGATTTCTCCTCGAAAGGGGCAAACTTGTTTTGGTGTTTCAGGGAAACTCACTCCTCGGAAGTGTTATGCCTCACGACACACCCAAGGCCAGTCCCACATGCATCTGTATAGATCACCAACTCGCAACCAGGTTCGGGTAGCAAAAGTACTGGCACAGATGTCCAATGATGCTTCCGCTCAAGAAAGGCCTCCTCACACTTATCTGTCCATACGAACGGCACATCCTTCCAAGTAAGTTTCGTCATAAGTGCAGCAATCCTTGAGAAATTCTGCACAAATCTGCAATAACAACTTGCTAAACCCAAAAAGTTACGGATCTCCGTCACTGTGGTAGGTCTCGAACAACTAATAATAGTCTCGACCTTAGATTGATCTACAGAAATACCATCGGCTCCCACCACATGGCCTAAAAATTGGACCTCAGTCAACTAGAACTCGCACTTGCTAAACTTAGCATACAAGCGGTGATCTCGAAGAGTCTACAATGCAATCCTTAAATGCTCGACATGTTCTTCCCTAGTCTTCGAATAAATGAGAAAATCCAATTGATTCGCAGAACACGAAGGCGGCTCAAGATCGACAAAAGTGTTATGCCGATAACCGAAGGAAGATCCTTGAGTTCTATGTTGGTGATCATGTACTACTTCGTCCTTCTCCATAAAGAAGGGGTCTCGACAAAAATGATTGTAGAGTATGTAGTAATTAGACGTACAATTTACTATTATCAAGGCCAGACAAGAAGTGAGACTGACTCTATTTCTGAAAGATGTGGATGTACATGTATTTTATTAAAGGTTGCATGATTAAAAATAACATGATCACTATGTTAAATGCATATATATATTGTTTAAATGAGCATGATGAAGTTAAATGTTTTATTTAATTTGATGATCTACATAGTTATTTAAATGCATCTAAATATAATAGAAAAAGAATATTCACTAGGCATATTGTAGTTCACTTATTTTCTTCAACATTTCAGGAACAAATAGAAAAGAGAAGAGGCCAGCATGGGAAGAATAGAGTACTCTTCAATTCACTGCTATGTGCGTATGGTTAATTGTTTTGTAAGTTTTGAGCATATGGTTAATTGTTTTGTAAGCTGTATTTTAGAATAATTATAATTATCATTGTATATGTAATATCACTTAGAGGGATAAGTCAATATTTTAAGGGAAACTCTATGGAAATTTTTTTAGGGATATTGTGGAATACGAGGTTAAAGAAGCTAACATAGTATTATATACGTAAGTGTAGCGTATATAGTATTATGTGTCGGTCATGACATTACTTTTACAAAGTGGCTTACGACAAGTAAAGATTGTCGGATAATAATTATCAAGGAATAAATGATGATATCAAATAAGTGGAGTATTTTTAGAACACTATATGTTTGCATCTCACTAGCATTAAAACTTACGAGCAAAAGACCATAATTAAGTCAACCACGCATATGAAATATAGTTTTGGGCACTAAATATGAAACAACCAAAAAGTTAAGAAATTAAGTCCAACAAAAATGAGAATGCTAAACCACATACATTGCAAGACATTAACAGACATGGTAAGCTCTTTTCCCATTACAAATGGTCTATCACATGATTTCGCTTCCTCCACCCTACTCTATCAAAGGTTAAGTCAACATTCAAATTTCAAGAAGTTAAATCTTACTTGCTATCTTCATCGATGTTATTTACGTCTATGTATACTTCTTCGTTACCATGTAGCAATGATAGGTCATTATTCATAACTGGTGCATCAAATGCCTACATGGTATGTGCCCAAACCACCTTAGTCTTCTCTCTCTTATTTTATGTCTAGTTGGTTTACTCTTACCATCTCCTAAATACACTCATTTCTAATTTTATTTTTTAAAGTTTTACCACGCCGACATATTTATCACAACATTTGCTTACAATATTTAAAAAGTGAACAAATTCGAAAAAGGGCATAGAGAGTTTCAACTAGAGGTGAAATGATATAGAAATAGAACTAATTATGACGATTTGACCATATTTAACAAAATTAATCCCACACAATATTTAAAAAGAAAATGCATTGAGTATCAAAGGTGACTGAAGAAGATAGGGAAGACCGTTAAATATCATCAATCAAGATAATTTAGAAAGATGTGGCTACTTACAACATGGCAAGACTTATTGATAAAATAGCGTAGATAAAGCATGTTCAATTAGTTGACAATCCCCCTGTAATTAGATAAAGCTTCTGCCAAGCCGATTAAGCTGAGTTGAGTTTTAAAACTTTTTATAGACATGATCACATTAATTCTAAAATCATTCCTTTTACCAATCATAATCGTAAGGCCAGCTTTACCATCTATCAATGAAAATATTCTCTTGCAAAGCAACGTAAAGGCTACATAAAATAGACCAAACATAGTTCAGCCCTTCCTTGAGACTTTACGAAACCAAAAGCTCCACATGTTGGGCTGCCCTATTATAATAATGTTGCATATCCATGAAAATCACAAACTCTTAGTACCATCTTACTTTACATAGTTATTTAAGTTCAAAATAATGGTATAATTAGTAAAATATATATTTACTACAATTTTAAATTTATGAATAATATTTTTTTTTGAAAAACTTAATTCACTCGTGTGCATCCAATGTCAGATCTTCAGGCTTAATTACGATGTGATTCCTTTGGTATTGATTACAAAATCTTACTTGTCACGACTAAAGGTTTACATATCCAACAAACTGATGGGATCTCAGGCATTAGCAATCCATAACATCCAGTTGTTGATGGAATCATGGAAAGTATGTCAATTAGAATGAATATTAAGCTAATCCGTGACATGTGCTATTCTAATTTTTTTTGTCATATATTCTACAAAATACTCCAAATTATACGTCGTTCTCGCAATAGAAACCATATAGACACAACACACCTCTTAATAAAAAAGTGCTCCGAAAATGAGCATATAAAACAGCACCAACTAAATTGAGACAGCTACAAGGACTGCTGCAGAAATAGCATTGGATTTAAGCTGCCAAATTCACCTCAAAGTTTTCTAGCCAATCAAGCACAATCAGCACATATTTTCAGAGCCCAAATTTGTAGCATCCCACGAGCTGCCAAATTCAATTCAAAGTTTTCTATCTAATCAAGCACAAACAGCATATGTTTTCAAAGGCCAGATTGCTACAGCTAAATGAACTAATTTTTAATACAGAGGGAAGAGATAAGGAATTTGTAAGATCTGACATAAATTTCTACGAACCTCTTTTTCAGTTGGTGCATTTATTCGCATATTTAAACAGCGAGAACGAACAGCTTCAGTAACTTTTGATGAACTGTTGCAGCAAAGAATTAATCGACATGATGCACTATATTTCTCCATCGTCCTTCTCAGTGAGTGTTGGGCTTCTCTTGAGAGTTTGTCAACCTCATTTAACACAAGCACTGCAAACATATTGTTTAAACTTAATGAATATATACAACTCAAATTTTATGTACATATTGGTGTTCTAATTATAAAATTGAACTGTATACACTTGATCTGTGGATGTATGCATATGGTAGTTTACTTTCATTAATAAGTTGAGTTGTTATTACAAAAACAGTATAAAAAGCATTGGATGTAAAGTACCGTATGATAAAATACAGGCAAACTCACAAATTAATAAATCATTGATGATCTAAAATGGTAGCTCTCACTTGATTATACTAGGTTTGCAGTAAAACTCTTCATAATAGGGCACTCTATCCTCGTCAACTCGAATTTTAAGTTTGAACAAACTACTTAACTTCCCTTAATGCAATTGGCAATTCTAATAGTAATTTAAAAATTTATACATCAAATTTATTTGATATTGTTTATCATTATCTGAACTCTTTCTACAACATATACCCAGTAAAAAAACACAAGGATGTTAGTCAATTATTTCGCTCAATCTTTCAGGAAAGAGGAATGTCACAAAGAAATAAAGCTAAATGGACAAAGTGGAAGAATGTTCTCATAAGACGAAAACTTTGCCAAAAAAAAACAACAAAGCTAGCTTCCTTTTTGCAATTTGAATATTGAACAGTACAGAAACAATATTTCCATACACACAAGTATAACGAAGTGCCAAAAAAAAAAGACAAAAAAAAGAGCGCAAAACAACACTATAACTAGGAAATCAACTCAATATATCTTCAGAAAATGGCATTAAATTTAGAAAGTCATTCATTAGGTTTAACCACGATAAAGACCAAAATGAAATACCAAGGCATTGCACTTTCTAAAGTTAAATGCCACAAAAAAGCTTAGGAGTAGATTGAAAAGAAAACAGTCATCAAAATAATTTGTGTTTTGTGCCTCTGTGCATGATAGCATTACTTGCTTTAGAATATAACTGCCGTAGGACACAGTAGCACTGAACTAGTATTCAAGGCACTAAATGAGAAACTGGAGACAAGGCATAGACAATCAATTTTATCTGCCGAACATCATACAAAAGATATACTAGTCGCCACTAGAACAGCTCATTACCTTTGTAACCCTTTTTCCCTTTGGCATCAATTGGTCTATTCTTTGCCATCTCTTTAATAATCTCTTGAACGACATATCTATCCTGAAAACCTACATCACTAGGGTTCATCTCTACATGATTAGAGCTTGACAACGTGGTTAGCTCAAGGTCAATTGTCCTACTTCCAGCCTGCAAGGAGATCAATTATTCAGCAAACAACAAATTCTTCAGCAATCATTAATACTAAAGCAGTTAACTTTGACTGAGTCTAATAAGCAAGTCCACATATTTGATCAAGGTTTCATAGATCAAACAACAACAAGGTGCTGGTACAATTGGCAATTATGCAGCTTTAGAACCCAAAGATTTCAGGTTCAACTCTGGCCACTGCATCACCCTAGGGAGTGAGGAGGCTAAATGGGGGTCAGAAATTGTCCTGACACCTCCACGAGATTGTGATATGCAGGTGGATGATGATGGAGTTTGTTGTACAAATACCTATTAACCACTAATACTGTCATTTCTCAAAAAGGAAAAAAAATTTCAATCAAATAAAGGACAATGACTTCAATTACCCCAAAGATTAAGATACCTTGCATTGGAATCATATGCATTTGAAGTGAAATGAGAAGACATTTAGGTATTGGTAACCTCAACTAACGTGATAAGAAACTCTTGATAAAAAGAAATGCAATTCCAAGAAATTTCCCAACAATCATGAATTCATACTTAACTAATAGCTAGAAGGAGAAAATTGCAGAATACAGATGTTCATGCTTTTTTCCTCTTTTCTTTTCCAAAAACTTGAATTTTCTTCGTTTGCAATATAAACCATAAATAACAAGACCAATACAAAAATCTTCACAGAAAATTAAAATACATAACTTACATCGACTTTCCATGCTTTGTTCTCCACCTTCACCTGCAAGCAAGATCATTTTCACAAACCAGACCATTATATTAAAACAAAGAAAAAAAAAACTTAATCAAACGAAATAATTAATACCCAGAAAATATAAACAAAAATTAGAAATATAAAAAGGGAGTACCTTCTCAGCACCGGGACCGAACATCTGGCGAAGCAGAGCCATGATTAGGGTTTTCTTACCAGAACCACTCGGACCATAGAAGAGGAGATGAGGGCAATCCTGCTCCGTCACCTATAAACCACCAAAGAAAAGACAAAAAGCAACAATTATCTTAAGAAAGAAAATGAAGAAAAAGGGAACCACTGCAAGAATGAGAATCATTTGAGACGAAGATGAAAGTCAAAATGGTGATTACGAGCTTCTTGAGATTTTGCGCGATTTCTTCATGAACCATCATTTTGTCGAGGGTTTTTGGTCTGTATTTGTCGACCCACAACATTTTGTTCCAAAGCCTCGGTCCAGAAACAACAATGGCAGGCTACGGGGAGAGAGAGAGAGAGAGAGAGAGAGAGAGAGAGAGAGAGAGAGTGCGTGAGTGAGCTAAAGCGCCGAGTGGCTTGGGAGTCGGCAAATCTGGCGGGAAGAGGAAGCTAAAACAGAAGAAATATTAAAATTCACATAGTAGCGCTTCGTGGGTTTACTTTTTAAAATACATACATACTTGTATATATATGTATATACACATAAGTTTGTATGTATGTATATATATATATATATATATATATATATATATAATGTAATAAAATCTTTTTTTGCAATGAATAGGGGCAATTAGTCTTTACAGTTGAAACGAACTGCACTTAACATTTACCTTTACTTTAAATTCAACCTCAGTAGAGATTAGTTTCTACACTCCCTGATAACAATTATTTTAATGTGGGGCTAAATTCACCCTAATAGTAGCTCTCTTCACCCTACATTTTCATTCTACATTTATTTTTATATGAAATGACTAAAGTATCCTTCATTAAACACTCCACTTATTCTAAATATCCTCGTTCATCTCACCCTATCCTACTAATTTGATTCTACTATCCATTGTTATCTCCAATGAACCAGAGCTCCCATTTTTCAATGAGCTTCTGACAATCATTCTGGCGAGATTCCATCCAATTTTTTAAGGTTTGCATTCTTAGTAAATTTTTAAATTTGTAATAGCAAAAAGATAAACCAATTTATGGCATTTTCGTTTATTTTCATTCTTGATATTAGGGCACTCATTTGGATCAAGATTTGCCTAATTTTTGAAAGAAACATAATCTACAAGCACTATAGGTGCCAGTGAGGTACTTTTCTATGTTATTTTGAATCAATACATTTTCAAACTCTGTCTCGGCCCTATGTAACATAAACTCATACAGTGAGTTTCGATCAGAAGTGACCAAGACTCACAGCATGAGTTTCAGCCCTGTCTTACCACGATTGTACCTGTGGCATTCAATTTTTTTTTTTTTTTGTTTCCTTGACTATGAATATTTATTTGATAATTTTAGGTTAAAGAAGAATGCACCGACATATATACGGAGTAATCTATCCCGACCAAACCATTTAGTACACAGGAGGAAATGATCTCGTTGACACAAAATAAGGAAAAGACGAATGGGATCATTGTGAAAATAAAGAACTCAGATGCTAGAGGAAATGATAGACAAAGAAAGGTAAATATTGCTTGTAAAAGATAAGGGTCGTACAAAGTAGGAGCAAAAAGGCAATGTGTTGATAATGAGAAGAAAGTAAAAAGATGATTCGAGATAGGAACTAAGAAGTGTGGTTTTCCTTTTTTGTTGAATGGAAAGAATTCGAGTAACCACATATGGATCTTAATAGTGGCATGTGGTACCCATAAGCATCTATCAGCAAAATACCTTAAAGGCCACTCATATGCAAGTAGGTTGGACAGTGATGAGATTGATGTGATATTGTAAATGACAAAGGATAACACACGACCAAGAGAGATATCGATGATGTTAAATGAAATAAATGTGATAAATTCATTTACCTTGAGGACTATCTACAATACAAGACAAAAGCAAAGATTAATAGAAGTTGGGGGAAGAACACAAATGCAACAACCGTTACATTTGTTGGAGGAAGCAAAACACACCGAGTGACATAGGTGTGAAGGTGAAAGACATATTTTTGGGCTCATCCTCGTTTAATAGAGTTGCTGAAAACTTTTTCTAAAGTGTTGTTAATTAATTGTACCTATAAGAAAAATAGGTACAAATATCTAATTGTAAAGATTGTTGGGGTGACATCTACGGAGATGACATTTGCAATTTCATTTGGGTACATGTCAGCTAAAAAAGATGACAATTTCATTTGGTGTCTGGAGAAATTAAAAAAGTTGATTGATGGATTTTCTAGGCCAAATGTGATTGTTACAAACAGAGATTTAACCTTATGAATGCAGTTGCCCATGTATTTCCCAATTGCACTAATTTGTTGTGTATATGGCACATCAAGAGGAATGTATTGGCTAACACCAAAGAAATGTTTCAGAAGGATGATGATTTCAAAGACTTTTTTTGGAAGTGGAACACCTTTGTGAACAGTTTAACAAAGGATGAATACAATGAAAAAACTTTAAGTTATGGAGATCGAGTATAGTGCATTTGATAATATACTTACATATTAGAGAAATACCTAGTTGAACCAATTGAAAAGCTTTGGCAGTTGCTTCAACGTTGTAGTATTTGTTTATATTCTTTTTGGTTGTATCAAAGAGATTCCTTAGCCATCTCTCACTTATAGTGAACCCTTTAGTCATTATAATCTCTTCAACAGCTTCTTCTTCAATAACATCAAGGCAATTGCACACCAACTACATAGAACAATCGAACTTGATCGATTTTACCGAAATTGATTTGCTCATCACAGGAATACAAAGAAGAATGCGGACATCATCAAGTGCAATCGACATTTCAATAATGAGAGGTAAAATGTGTTCATCACTAGATGCCACATCTCAATGAATGCCAACATAAGTGTCCTATTAGCCCAATTATAAGAAAGTATGATCAACAAGTTTAATTTAAATCTATTGATCAACTCCTATAGGGTGAGCCTATTATGGGTGACATTTAAGGTCTCAAGCCTTAATCATATTCTTATGGTTTATACACTTCAGTGGGCCTTGATTCTGCATTCACAAAAGTTTTTTTTCAAAAAATATATATTATTAATAATTAATAGTTTAGAGAAAAAAATATTTGACTATAATAGGTATAAGGATAAAAATTAACTTCGTTCCTCCATACAGTTGCAACAATAACGTGCTTAAAACCCTTAAGAACTGACTGATCAGACGGACCACCAGGAAAAGGTCCAAAAGCATCCTCACCTTCTTCATGCACTTTAGGAACATGGGCCACTTCATGTTCTTAGGCTTCTTCTTCTTGTTGCGAATAATGTGAGGAGCTGTCACTGACTGATAGAAGATTAGATCTTGCAGCCATCATAGCTCGTCTTTGTGATGCCATCAATAGAAGCTTCAAAGAAGATGCACTTTTTGGACGAAATGCTTGGTCTATTTCTTGCAACCATTATCTTTTTTGGTGTCATTTCTACATAAAATACAATTAATCATTAACTCATTATAATATTTAAATGCAAAGAAACAAATAAATAAATAATCGAAAAAGAAAAGCTAGACCTTAACGAAGAGGTTGGGTCACAGTGGGCCAAGACTCTTCTAAGGGGCTTGGCCCAACTAGGCCGATCCCCTTCAAAGGGTCACAGAGAGTCTCCGCATCACAGGATTGGGACTATATCTTCATAATGGGACTCTGTTTCTGACAAGTCATACACAAAATTGAAGTTTATACTATCTAATCTACGATAAAATAACTTTAAAACACAAAAAAAACTATAAATCTTACCAAATCTATTTTTTATGAGGATTTGTTGAAGTTTGGCAATGGCTAGAAATCCAGCGGTGGCACAGCTTTGGCATTACAATAGCTGCAAATACACTTTACGTATTCGGCGCAATGAATTCTGGTGAAAAAATTAGTTGTTAACACTTGGGTGGATGTGTTTCACGACGACGTAGGGTGGCGACAGCATTGGGTGAACGACGGTAAAGGTGGGGAAGAAGAAATAGTTGTTAGTGGTATTAATGAGGTTAGTTGATGTTAGTTAGGTAAATAAAGGTAGTTTACGCTTTCCAACAAAAAATGTGGTGAATACATCACTTTTTAAAATTGGGTGGGGTAAACTTAATGGTAAGGGTGAACAAATCCATTATTGAGGTAATTTTAGCTTTACTCTTATTTTAAATTCAACTTCAATGGCTCAATTTTTTAGACCATTTTACCCTTCCATTTTTCGTTTATTACAACTGAATCTCTTTTTTTTTTTATCAAACTTTCCATCATCTATTCTTTAGCCTAATTTTTTTAGGCCAAAGCTTAGAGAACTTTCTTAATCACTTTCGTCCTTCCTCTACCTCCATTTTGCCTCCTTGTCTTTTTTTTTTTTTTTGCCCTACTTCTTCTGATTGATATTGTGATTGATTGGGTAGGTTATTTAGTAAAGAGGAGTAAAAAAGATGTTAAAAACATAAGGTAATATATGTGAATGTACTAAACATTTTTTTATTTTACCATATACATCATTATACTAGTAAACATTTATTTAAGATATTACTATAAATTTTTTCGTCTAAAAGACAATTAATATTGATAAATACTACAAGTAGGCCTTAATTTTGTAACAACATGTATGTTCATATCTGACTAGCTGATGTAAGTTAAACAAGGATTAAATATTTATTTATAAATCTCTACACAATTAATTAATTATTTGTAGATCTTTGGACAATTCTCATACTTAATTATATACACATATCTAATTGTAGGAAAAGATCCCTATGAGTATGAAAATCTTCAAACAATCAAGAAGCACGAGAAAGAAAATTAGATGAGTTCAACTTCTTACATGATGAAACACATTTGCTAACACACTTTCATTAATGTTTTGTTTAAAAGGTGGACAAGTAAAGTTTCTCATGCTTGGTAGAATAAGCAATCATTCTTTTATCTTCTCTTCCATAACATTAGAACAATTGATGCAATTCTTAAAGATATCTTCCTCATTTTCTCTGTCTGATTTACCAAAGTGTTATTGTGTAATTGTAAAAACATAAATGACAAATTGATTGATGTGATGAACATTTTAAGTAGCTATTATCTAATTAATTCTTATGAATAAATTTTTAATTTTCCTAAAATTTAAGCATATATAGTGAGAAGATATCAATTTTCACAAATAACAAAAGACATGCTTCATAAAATTACATTACATACTGTTTTCCAAAATAAAAAATGATGGTATGCATATATATATACTGTCAAGACATATACAAGAGGTGGAGCATCATTCAACTCCATTACTACATTCACTAATGGCTGGATTGGAGTCTCACATAGCTTTACAATGGTGGTCACATGAACTTTCTCTTTGTTGCTTAGAAGATGTTGCAAATATAGTAGATGCAACATTTTTCTTTTGGTTTTGATTTGATGCTTGTTATCATGCCAACTCCATTGAATCATTTGATCTAATATGATCTTTAGTTGGATTGAACATAAACATTATTAAAAAAAAATGATATGAGTTATCCAATTTGTTTTATTTACTAACGAGCTTGACATAGAGAATGAAGAGTTCTTCATCGTTGGAAATTGTTAGTGGATCCATGTTGACAACTCTAACCTGAATAACAATTTTTAGATCACAATGCTTTTTATATGAATGATTGGATTCTATTTGACATAAAAAGTAAATAGCAAGATGGTAAAAAGGTAAAGACCAATTAAACGATACCTATGAGGTGAGTTGCATTAGATCTTGTGCAATATACAAAATCAAGGATTCAACATAGTTTTCCAAAAAGTGTTGTAGCCAAACATCTAGTTTTATCACGTAATTCGACATTCATTCAACACCTTTATATAGGAAAGTTTGCAAAGTTAATTATGATGTACATATATCACAAATAATGGAGCAAAAATATTAATAAAGATGTAAATGTAAAGTGATCTTAGAACTGTTCTTGCTTTTTAGTTTTATAATGCACACAAAATAATATATCTTGATAATCTGCGCTAGTAAATTTGTTACATATGTTGTATGATATGTACCAAAACTTTTGAGCAAAGTCTGTGAATGATATTGTACCTTTGACCCAAAATATAAATGTTAGACTAGGGGTGGTAGTTTGTAATATGACACGATAACTAGACCTAAATGCGACGTGCATTTAATGAATTTGGGTCAAAATATGTAAAAACAATTAAGTATGACTAGAATTCGGGTGATAAACATGTTAATGTGCTAAACCCAAAATGGTTTGTCTAACATGATTATAGATAAGTTAAAAATATATATATTATAAATATTTAATTTAAAATTAATACATTTATTGCCAGACCTGCCTCGGTCAAATAGCTAGCCGCACCTTCAACCCCACTTGTAACCTTTACCATAGCCACAACCGAAAATCAAAGGAGGTATTCTCAATCTAAAGAAACCATATTCCCTTGCCCCACTAATTGATAGGTTGAACTGCACCAGGCCACACAGGCTGAATCGACATCACTTTTGTCGGGAAAGACAAGACGCACAGCAGGGAAATGAAAGCAGAATTCTTTCGGATCCCTCCCACATGTTCAATCTTTTTTTAGAGCAAGATTGACCTTCAAGCTCTCGTTCACTAGTCCACATACTGTCAATGATGGGTCTGACTCAGATTTAATATGTTGATGATGTAGACTTAATTAAACATTTTCCCTTTAAAAAAACCTCCATAAATTGTTCAATCCTATTACTCATTTCATATACTTCTAAGTATTAATCACTTACAAATAGAATATTTTCAAAAATATATATTTATAGTAACAAATAATATCTTGATATGCATATTGGCTTCACAACATTATACTAACATTAAATTTCATGAACCTGTTCATTTATTTACCAAATTTTGTTAAATAACCATATTTAACTATTTTGATCATGATGACAATGCAATACTTATATATTTCTATTTGTTTTATCATAATTCTTCTTTATGTACACACTATGTAACGACTCATACTTTTAGACACCAAGTTGATGAGTTTGATATATGAATTTCCATGTATTTTTTTTAATTTTTAATAAAAATACATGAATTTTCTCTAATTTTATTCATTTAATTGAAGGAATTGAGATTAAATAAAAAACATAATTAATGAAAAGGGTATACATTAATTATTAAGGAAATGAGATTTTAGGGGACAAATATGATTTTTTGGAGTAATTATTTTGATTTTTAGAAAGGGATAATAAGTCTTTGGGTACTTATTTGATTTTTGAGAGAAAAATAACAATTTTTGGATAAAGTATATGATTTTTGGGAGAAAATTGTATAAATATTGGAATATGGGGTATATTTGAAAATTTTGAAGAAAAATGATGGGCAAATAAATAAATGAATGATAAATAATAATAATAATAATAAGAAATGAAAGGGAAAGAAAATAAATGGGAAAACCAAAGGAAGGAAAAAAAATTGGAAAAACGTCGTGTTGGAGCCCACTGTAAGGTAAGTTTCAAAGTGCGTAGAAGAGACCAGTAGAGTTGAAACTTTGGGTGCGTGATCTTGATATTAGAGGCTACGAGAGGGCATTTGTGATTTCCTATGCTTGTAAAGATGCCTTGCTATTTAGGTGTTTAACACTTTAAAAAAAATTTTGAGTTTGTGGAAGGTGCATGTTGTGTGTTTGATGAAATGTGAGGGTAAGTTTTAGTCATGTATTCTCTTTGATTTGCATTAGTTTTGAAGGGAGATATTACTTTGACCTAAGTACATACAATAGGTGTAAGAAACGACCACAAATTAGATGTTTAAGAAGGGGAAAATAGACCTTGACAATCATGAAACACTATGAACTAATGGCCACCTATTGCACAATTGAGCTGAAATTTTGTGAACACCTTTATGGATAACTCAAAAATGAGTGTACCAAGCTCCATCCAAAATGAACATGTTAAGTAGGTCAATTGATACACAATATAACTGCTTGTCACGTGAAATCTAAGATTTTACAATTACTGATGTTCCACTTGAAAACCATATCAAATTAAGTCCAAAAATTGTAATATAAAAAGTTTTGGTTAATATTTAAGGGGTGAAGATCAAATTTAAAAATTTTTGTGCAAATTCGACGTACGGATTGATTGTAAAAAAATCAAGAAAATTTGTTGCGTAAATAGAACATAAAGTTGAAAATTTGATTAAGTAAGAGAAAATTAGGAATTTTGACCAAATTAACCTATTTTGACCCAAATTGACCAATGTTGACTAAGTTGATCAATTTTGACCAAGTTGAACTAGTTGACCAAGTTTGACTGAGTCAAATTTGGGTTGATTGAGATTGGTTTGGGATAATAAAACTAGAATTAAGTTACATTTCACAAAGGAACTAAAATTGAGTTTAAATGACAAAGATCTGAGTGTATATTGTAGGATTGGGCTAGTGTCGACAGGACATCTGTAACACTCCACCTCCCATGCCCGGGCCACGTCATCCGATAGTACCTTTTTGTGATATTTTTGGGTTGCCCGGGTGGCGGGCCTGTGTTACGTTGTCCTTATTCCATTTTAATTTTTCACATCCATTAGATATCCAATGTACATTAATCTATGTGCAAATAATTCATAAAAATTTATAGCGCCAAGGAATAAAATGAATCCTTTATTATTTAATGGAAAAAATTCAAGAATAGTAATTCAACCTTCGTTACAAGCAAGTAAATAAATTTGGGCCCACATGCCCTACAATAAAATTAAATAAAAACTCCTACATATTAAAAACTCTCAAGCAACCTTGATAATTAAACTCCTGAAATATTAAAAATAAAGGTGAGTTATAAAACCCAGTGAATTACTCCAAATATTCAATTCATTTTGACAAAATAAAACATGCATAATGAACACTTACAAGGAATTAAGTGATTCAACTAATTCATTGTTTTTGTTCTTATTAAAGACCGAAAAGATATCCCCCAACATTCCAACCCTAGGGAAAGAGCTACTGTACTGAATTCGGATCCATTAGGGTGAGGTCGGATCAATTCCGAACCCTTATTACCTTACAACTCCTATTTGGAATGCTCACGGTGCAACTTTGACCTCATATTAGTATGTGGTTAAAATCTTTATTTAATCTTATATTAAATGTACAAGTATAACATTTAAATAATTAACAATATATAAACATTTCAGCAGAGTAACATTTCACCATAGATTATGCATAAAAATAAACCTAAGCATGCATATTCTATATGACATGTATATAATATTAAAATTTTAAAATACTCAAACAAGCCTTATTTGAATAAAAATAATAAATTAAAAGTAGAAATTATCTTTCAGATCTTTACCCCTTGCTTGCACTAGATTTGTATAGCACTCTGTTGTTACTACTTCACTGACTGTTTAGAATAGCTCGAGAAAGAAAAAAAATGTTACGTGCTAGGAAGGAGGCAAAGAGAAAGCAAGAAAGAACTATTTTTAGTTCTTGTTGGGATGAAAAATAATCAGAATGTGAGGGGCTTTATACAAAGTCATTTGAGGGTGAATTCGTAAATGTTTCGGACGTTTTATTTGGAAACTTTACATTTTCTTTTGTATTTTGACGCACAAGTTGAGATTAGGGTTTATAGTGTTTTTTTTTGTGTAATGTCCACCTAAATCGTGTGGCCAAAAATCACCCATTTTGGTTTTTTGGTGTGCACGAATCGCTATTGTGCTATCCAAAATATTTTTGCTTACCTCGATGCGCGTGACTGAATTCGGTGAAATCGCCGAATTCGTGTTTCACGCGATTTTTAATTTTTTTTAATTTTTTAATTTTTTGTTTGCTCATTTTGTTTTTGGCGAATTTGTGCAAAATTATTTTTTATTTTTATTTTTGTTATTTATTTATTTTTTGTATATATATATTATTGTTATTATAACTATTATTTCTATATATATATATATAGATACATACATATTCTTATCTAAAATAATAATTTTATACATGCATATCACATAATATAGTATATACTATGTTATAACCATATATTATCTAAACACACATATTATATAATATTATATTTATAAACATATATTATACTCATCTAATATTTAATATTTAATATTCGCACCACGTATTTAACATATACTTGTGTACATATATTATTTATTTTTGGATACCAAAACTTTCAAAGTCGAATTATTTTATTTCGTTCATATAATTTGCAGAAATCTTTGAGATATTACAACATCGGTACGCGAGACCCAAAGTAAGTAGTTTAATTCAAGTGTTACTTCAACTTGTATTCCCTGCATAAAATGTGTGTGAAATGATATTAGTTAAATGGTTTCATATGATTTGAGTTACATCAATTGGTTTGAAGTACATATATAGATTACACCGATAGTAAGACCATAAGCTTGAGGTCTGAGCGTGGGGTCAAGGTACATGATGTGATTGGATTTAAACTCGAGGTCCGAGTGTCGGGGTTAGGGCATATGATCAGTGCGTCTAGCCTCAGACTCACTCGAGTGACGACACTTGAGCACTGAGCACGAGGTTAGGGTATTCGATGAATACGTTAGCTCATGACCTGCTCGAGTGGCCAGTATGCCTGACTCATGACTCACTCGAGCGATAACCATAGGGTTAGATTTGATGATTTGAAACCCTAGCCCAGACGCAGTTTTTGACTAGCATGTATTGAAATTGTTCTTCTTTAACTATTGTACTATTTATAAATGTTTTTATTACATGTCATGTTATTAAACCTTGTTTTACCATTATTGTTCATGCATACATGCATTATTTTTGGAATGCTACTTACAGGTAATATGCTGCTTTTACTACTCACTGAGCCATGTTGCAATTTAGGCTCACCACTCTATTGACATTTTAGGCACCTCAGAGTTGACAAAGGAAAAGACGTGGTGATAGCCTAGTTCCCTTAGTAGTCCTGCACCTTTTTGGTTCTATTTAGAGGTTGGTCACTTGTATGTCTGTATCAATGGTCAATTGTAGTTTTGGAACAAGACAATATATACTATGTAGAAGCAAATGTCTATGGTACTTGCTTATGGGCTTAAGCGAAATGCTATGTTTACTTTCACACTTTACAGAATAGATATTAGAATTACTCTGATGTTGTTTTTTGTTGTCATTGGAAAGGCTTAACAGTGATTGGATGAACTTGGCTTGATGACTGAGTTCGTTGAGTCACTGTGTTGGTCGGGCCACCCTTTGGCGTAGGGAAGGGGTCCTGACACATTAACACTAGCACACATCCTTCAATAAACTTTATATATTATATGTGTAATTTCTTTACACATAAAAAACAACCATGTTTAGAGGGGATATTCAACTTTTTGAACATACATTGCACCCTCTCACAAAACACACACAATCTCAAATGCTTTGGTGATGTAATGCCCCGAAATTTTGTCGAATAACTAAAATAAAGTAAAATAAAAATAAAAATGATCCAAATAAAATAAACTTTGAGAAAACCATAGAAATAACAATGCAAAAGGTATACAACTCAATTTACGAAGGGATAAGCAAACCAAAACAAAACACAAAATATTACATATAATTAACCCATTGGTTAATGTTGTAATGGATTCACTGCTATGATAGTGTATTGTTTGCCTAAAAGATCGAATAGAAACATTGCATTTTGATTACCATAGTAATGCAATATCCCTACCATGGTAATATGTACAAAACATGTGCAAAAAGGATTTTATAAACTTTCCAAGACGTTATAAAAAAAAGCTTCCAATGCACGGGCAACTTCTACAAAACACTAATTGCTATTATTTGCGTGTGGGGAACAAGCAAAATAGAGTTTAGGAAAGGTTTCTAAAATTAAAATAACTCAAAAACCTCCTAAACCCTGCCAATTGAACTTTATATGAACCTTGCTTGAACACTCCATTATCATCACTCGAGCAAGTGCAAATTCCTTCTCTTCTTGCTCACCTAACTCTCTTATATATATATATCTTAACACTCTTTTTGCTCCCTAGCTATTCCAAACAACAAGCACAGTTGTAGGAAGGAGGTCACCCATAGTAATGGCAAAAACATATTGCTGGACGTCCCTAGGAGCAACCAGAGGATTCAACGATTCAACAAAGGTATAATGACTTTGTCTCAGTCCCAAATACATGTTTCATGGTCTAGAAGTCAAAGTAGTAGGATACCAAGGTCATAGGAGAACAAGGAAGGGGGAAAACATGCATAGAGATTCACTGTTCATGCTGATTACCGCGGTACTAATCATGATGGTCGCTATTGTAATACCCCAAAATTCATGCAAAATTTGATAATTTAGAATGAATTTAAATAAAAAAATTTCAAGTACAATAAACACTAGGAAACGCATGAAATTATAGTACGTCAGAAGTATGATCGATGTATAAGAGGATCGACAAGTCAAGACGAAACACAAAACGTTGCAAAAAACAAAATAATGCAACAAACATAGACTACTGCGATAGTGAAACAAGGTCAATAGACTATCATAGTAGCCTATTGCGGTAGTGCAAGAAGATTGCATAAAACCCATAAATTTGAGTAGTTCTGGTTACCATAGTAATGAATGACTACCGTGATAGTGGATCGTGTTACCGTTGTAGTACGTGATTATATATGCACTATTGTCGTGCAAAAACCCTAATTATCGATTATTCTATTACACAGTCATGCGTAATCTTCCACAAGCCCTCACCAACCACCACTAGTTGATCTCTCCTCATCCCATACAAGTCCTACATTGATTCTAAACCATCCCAAACCCTTTCTTAACTATCTATCAAGTAAAGATTGAAGAAGAAGAACACAAGTACTGAGATTGGGATGTTGTCACAAATGCCTGTGCACAGGTAACATGCTAAACTCTACACAAAGTCAATGTTTTCTATCATAGTTTTCATGTTACCTAAGTGCATCCATGTTCATTTTGATAAACCAAATCATTAGGTGTGTTTGAGGCATTCTCTTGAGGGGAACAAATGAAGAGGCGATTAGGATCAAGGTATAAAGTTTTCTTACTCATTATAATGCATTTTTTGAGCCTTGAGTTACTTTATTGGATTATCATGAATGAAGGGAAGAAGAACTTGCACGAATGTGTGATTTTCTCAAAGTCTTCATGATTACCATGGTAGTGCAACTAATGTGCACAAATTACTGTCATAGCTACCGCGGAGTGCAATTAAGGTTCTCAGTTACCGCGGTAACAAATTTGAGACCCTATTTGTATTTTACACATGCATCCTAGTTACCGTGGTAATGTGAATCATTTCGCATTATCACGATAATGCGTCGACTTCTTCTCTTTGCCCCTCACCTATATATTTTGGTTACTGCAGTAATGCATCCTTTTGTGTACCCCTCTCTTCTATTGCGATACACAGAAGGAAGAACACATTTTTGGATATCTATTGGGATTCTTTTTCATAGCATACACGACCATGATTAAATAATCATTAAATTATGATCTAACAACATTAGAATTGTATCAAATACTAAGAAAATAGCTTTAAGTTTGAAAGGTTGAAAATTTAAGGCTATTGAAGCAACAAGAAGAAGGCCCAAGGGAATAAAACAATAGGTGAAAGTGATTACCTTGCTCCCTAGTATTATTTGAATTTTTAATGCTGAACATGTTGAGTGTTTACATTGCTTTGAAAGCCTAGGAGCACGCTAGGGTGCGATTAAATAATAAATTGATGTCATGATTTCATATGTTTACATGAATGTTGAATAATTATTTTATCCATGCTTAATGATTACATTCTCTTATAACATGAGATATGCATAACCGTATCCCAGATGGCATGAGTTGATTAACATGTATAAGTGATGAAATGATATACATGCGTATCATGATGAAATGAGTGGTTATATAATTTTAATCACATTAAATTATGATTTGAATTGCGTACCATCGTAGTGGTCCACAAGGGATCACTGTGGGTGTTCTCGTGATTAGAACAATGGGTTTGTCTCTAGTTTGTGATGATAGAATGATGGGGGTGACCTTAGTTCTTGGAGATGGAGCGATGGGTGTGTCCCTCGTTCCCGGGTTGGGTGATATGTGTGTTCTATATCCCATTGAAATTTGACATATATTGCACTTTTCCTCTCCGTTCGATATGAGTATGATGAGAAAACATCGAGGTTAAGCCTCGTAGTCAAAATCAACAACTGATGGATAATTAAATGTTTGAAATGCCTAATGTACGATAATGGTTGCATAGTTTGTGTTTGATTTAAATAATGTTATTGATGTACTGCGTATGGTCCATTTGGCTTTCGAGCTCACCACACTTTTTCATTTCAGGTGACATTTGAGACGGTGCTTGTTAACCAATGTTATAAGATATCATACTAGTTAGTTGCAAACCCCACTGTGGAGGTTGTTTATGATACTTTCATTTGAGTACATGGTTTAGACTAGGCATATGACCCTCCAAACTTATTTAAATAGTTAATTTCCTTTATGGTTTAGATTCTGACCACATAGGCCATGCTTTAAAAATTATTTAGTTTTAAATGTTGAAGATAATGATCCATTTATTTGATTATCTCTATATATTTCTAAGGGGTACCTTTTGGTCTGTTCAGAGGACCAATGAATAATTTATATGTGTTTTAGTATGTTCAGGGGGTTTTTAATGTGATTTGAATGTGAGAATGATAACATCCTAGTTCTCAGCGAATAACACATGTAATGGTAATTAATGTTGAGTGGGTGCATTTCTCCACGTACGGCCTTGACGCGACCAAAATGAAAGGACCAAAATTGGAGTGCTACAACGGTAGTGCCTTCACCTTCATCTTTCCCCATTTTTTGAGAAATTTACTCTTACTACCTCGGTAGGCTACTACAGTAATACATCTATTTTTGGGAAACCTATTGGTTACTACGGTACACTACTATGGTAGTGCTCTACACTTCCAATTTTTCACTTTTGTGTTTTGATTACTGAGGTAATTCTTCTTCCTACCATGGTACACATAACCAGGACTACACAAAGTGTAATATCCCAGAATCTCATTAATGCATACACGTCGTAAAAAAAAAGATAATACGATGCTTGTGTGCATGTCGACAATAAAAATATAAAATTTGATATTGGTTTAAGAAATGAAATCAAATATTGTATGATTGAAATATTGTATGATTAAAATATTGGTAGATTAAACTCAATTACGAGTTTGAGAAATAAATCACAGATTAGTTGATTGGAAAAGAAAATAAAAGCTTGCTTTTCAAGCTTTAGAGCAAGAACAAAAATTAGTTAATTGAGAAAATAATAATAATAATAATAATAATAATAATAATAATAATAATAATAATAATAATAATAATAATATGGAAGCTTGCGTTCCAAGCTTTAAAGCAAAATAAGCTCATTTGAGTGAAAAAAAATGAAGAACTGATAAAATTCATGAACTAGAAACGATTGGAAGAAAACAGCAAGCTTTCACTTTGATTTGGGATTTTGATTTGGCCAAACAATAAGAATAAGAAAGAAATTGGGGTTTTGTTGGGTTGGAGTGATGATCAAATGAGGGTACGTGCGTTTGGTGATTTGGTGTAAAAAATCAATTTGGGGTTTTTTATTGTGCGTGCTGCTGTGGGTGATTCACAGATAGGAACGAACAAATAGAGGAAAGAAAAAACAAATCCAAATTTTGCTGTTGTGAATCATGAAGAAGAAGAAACATGGTTGGTTCGTTCTAGGGATCGACGAACAAGATGAAAAAGGGGCGTGAACGAAGAAGAAAAATTTCAGATCTGAAATTTTTGCTAGTTTGCGACAAAGATGAAGAACGAAACCAGAAATTTCTGGTTGTTGGTGTTGGCCGTGAATCACAAATAGAGGAAGGAAAGAGATCCAAGCTTTTATGTGTGTTGCTGCTACAGTTGCTGCGTCTGCTTGCGTAAAGGAGACGAAGTCGTTGCTATTGCTGTTGGGCGTTGCGTTTGGACAAAGAAGATAAAGAACAGCAGTTGTTGTTGAATTGTCACACAAAAAAGGAAGAAGACGTGTTGCTAGGTTTTGGTGCGCAAAGAAGAAGAATGCACTTGCATCTGCTGTGCGCGCAAAGAAAAATTCAGACCTCGCTGTTACGTTGCTGCTGGTGCGTTCCTGCATGAAAGACAAACCACAGTAAGGGGGTTTCGTTGTTGGGCGTTTGCATGCGCGAAGAAGAAGAAGAGCGATGCCCTAATTTCGAATTCAGATCAAAGGGGTATAATGCTTATGTTTTTAGATTTTTTGAATTTTAGATGGTTTGAAATTAATTATTATTTTTTATTATAAATGTGAAGAATGGGATTTAGAAAATTTGAACTTTTAGTAGTTGAAAATTTGAAGTTAGAGCTTTATTTAATATTTCTGTAACGACCCGTATTTTTGGACATTCAGTCGACGGGTTCTATATGTATTTTTCTGTATAAATTAATGAATTATAAATGAGAAATAGATGATTATACAGATACGAAATTTTTTGGCAATGGTATTAATCAATGTGTGTATTAAATGATAATACATAATTTTTGGTGAAAGTATTAAGTAATAAGTGTATTATTTGAGAAATTAGAATAAATAAATAATGATAATAATTAAGATAATAAATAAATAAATAAATAAAAATCAAATTAGAATATGATGATAATACAATACAAATATATATGTTGATATAAATATATATATGTATGCTTGGTTGGAAATGGAAAAAAAAAAGAAATAATAATAATAATGGGATAAATGATGATTTGGATGGATAATTAAGAAAATAAAGAAAATTAGTTAATTAAATCATTATCACATGACTTGGAAAGATAATGAAAGAAAATGAATTAATGGAAATTGATTTAATAACAAGATAATGTGTATGAGGTGTATTGGATAAGAGATAAGATAAAGTTGATGAGTCATGTGGATAAATCAAAATTAAAACATTTATCAATTAACTTGGTAATAATCCAATGACTTTGATGGATAAGGAGTCATTATTTTTGACTTTGTTACCAATGGGATCCATCCTAAATTTGGCTATAAAAAGCCATTTCCTCATTTCATTATTTGCTCATCCTCACTTGTTCATCCCCTTCCATCAGGATCAAAGAAAGAAAAAAGAAAAGAAAGAAGAGAGAGAAAAAAGGAAGAAAAAGAAAAAAAAGGAAAATAAAAGAAAAGAAAAAGAAGGAAAAAAAAAGAAGGGAAGGAAAAAAAAGAAGGAAAAGAAAAAAAAGTCGCGCATTTTGGAAATTCGACATTTCGAGTAAATAATTTTTTTACTTTCTTTTCAATTCTGAATTATTATACAAATAGTGAATACAATTTTATAGTATAATTTCAATAAATATATTAATTTAATGCGCTATCCAAAATTATGACATATTTTCTCTAGAAATGAAATTATACAATATATATATATATATCATTGTGTTCAGATTTACGAGTAGAATACAGATATGTATATTATTTGTACCCTCATTGACCCTAGGAAATTATATGGTAGTTGGAAGTCAATGCATATGGAGTATACCCATTAATACTGGAATTTTAGTCAGTGGGTACTGAAATGTTCAGAATGAAACTCTGAACTCAAGACACTGAAATTATGATTTTTGGAGGTCAATTGATATATTAAATTTGCATTTATGCGATTTGAAGATTAATTCATAATATAGAGAAAAATGTATATAGGGTAAAAAAAATGATAAATAATAGAAAAAAATGTTATATAATATTATATGACATTATGCAATACTTGTTAGAGAAATATATAACATAGGAAATAATATTTATGTATTGAACCGCCAAATTTATGAAAGTGACTGGTTATTGTGTACCAAAGGCGGGACACATGTCCATAATACATATTTGTAGTATTTTGAGTCAATATAAAGGCTTAATTGTCATTGTTAACCACGTTGACCTTATCGATTTGACAGGTCGGCAAGGGTTAGGTTTAGATAGAGTTGACTATAGTTGATCAAGTCAATCCTTTGATTGACCAAATACCATAAAGTTAGAATGTGAGCCAAGTTTTATGTAGATATTAAGAAAATAAGTTGATCACGTAGGATCAAATATCAGCGGGACTCGACTGGTCACCAGAGGAGCACCGGGAGCTGAGCATTCTTGTGAGTAGTGTTTTCTAATTTATCACTTAACTTGTTATTCTATCATAAATGAAATGTTCTTACATATTGAAATGCATTTACAATCTTTAAATGTGATTTAAATAAAAATGTGCATCGAATATCGAGGTCCGAGTGTGGGTTAGGGTATTGAATGTGGTAGAGCATTGAGGACGAGTGGCTGTTGTACTGGGGGGTGTTGTCGGGCTAGGTCTATCAATTGAGGCTCCCCTAAATTATTTAGTAACCACCTAGTATAGAGTGCCTTGAGGAGGGTTTTGTGGGCCCAAATTAGGGTCGTCACCTATACACCTAACCGTCGGGTTTCTCTCGCTCGAGTGAATTTATCTGTTTTCAGCATTAAAAGTGTTTTCAAAATGGAAGGTGCACAACTGCATAGTGGATATAGCATTCATTAACTATTGCATTCATTCGCATTATTATTATTGTGCATTCATATATTATTTTTCTAGAATACTTGTTCTAAGTTATAGATTAGGTTACATTACTCATTGAGCAGCTGTGGACAAAATTGGCTTACTTCTCTAACATTTTCGGTTATTCTTCTGCGGATAAGGGGAAGAAGGTGGTCATTGCGTGAAGCGCACCTCGTTTACCTCGATAGGTTTTCTCGCGTGGTTTATTATTTTGAGAGTTAGTATAATGTATATGAAGTGAGAAAAATATTGTAGACGTTTTGACTTAGGCATTCCACTATTGCTACATTTAGGACAATGTATATATAATTAACTTTTGTATAAAAAAATTTCTACTGTACTTATTTTTTCCAGTTGCTTCCGCATTTATTAAGATTATTCTGATAGTGTTATATATGGTGTTGTGAAGAGGCTTAACAGTATTTTAGGCAAACTCAGTTTGGGAATGGGTTTGTCAGAATATTGTGCTAGTCGATTCGTCCTTCTCCCTAAGGAAGGGGTCCCAACAATTTCTTTATTAGAACCATTATTTTTGATTTATGTGGATGTGGTTGGATGTGAAAGAAAATGTTATCGGAGTTAAGGGGGTTCGAAGATCGGAAGATGAAATTTATTTCAGATTATGTGAATGTTTTGAAATCCATCTAAGCCTAAGATTATTTTTAATTAATTTTGGGAATGTAGTAAGGACTTGATAATTAAGTAGTATGATTTGTTATTTTCAGATTTGAAGAAAAACCTTTATTTTGATCTAAATAAATTTATTTTGAGGTATGACAAAAAAAGGATTTTGGAAAGATTCTAATTTTGAATAAAGTAGATATGAGAGTTTAAGAATATCCAAACTTAGAATTACTTTCATTTATTATAAATTAGTAATTGGCGCTTGGAGATTTAGTACTGTGATGGTTAATTGCAGATTAATGATTTTGGAGCGTTAAATCTCTGCGCAGTGACATAAGAGAAATCCATAAATCTCAGGTGAGAAGGATTTCCTTACTCGTTAATATTATACGAATTTTAGGTTCAAAACATGATGACCGTTAGCTTAGGATATTTTGCATACTATGATTGTTATTTGTTTGTGATTGGAATGATTTGAATTATGATCATAATATCCAGTTAATCGCTTTCTGATATATTGTATCGAGTTCATAATTTATTTATTTTATTCATTATTTATTTGCTTATATTTGATGAATGATGTTGTATGGATGACACTATTTGTAGAACTAAATAAAATTAATGGTTTATTAAGAATACACGTATCGATGCAATGGGTAGCTGTAGACACATTGTACCTTTCCATACAATGTAATATAGCGCTAGTCTGGGCACATTGTGAGTATTTCCACCCCATGGCTATGGAAACTGCTCAGGTTGTTCTTAGAGATCAATAATCACTGGATAGTGTTACGTTTTTTTAGACGGTAATCCCTACAATATAGCTGAATTGTATACCCAAAGTAACTGATATAGTGATTTGAGCGCAACACCTAGAGAGCTCATCATGATGGTATCGCTGGAAAGCATACTAGGAGAAATCATGATAGTACGACTGAAATGCGTAGTAGTTGTTCACTCCCGGATTACAGGAAATACTAGGGGTGGATCTCCTTTCGATCTTTAGAATACAACAGACAAATGAAGGCTTGAAACAATTAATGTGTGAAAGTGTGTGCATGTTTTGATTCTTGGTTTGTATAATGTTGATGATGTGTAGGGACGACCCATTGGGCTTTCGAGTTCACCCTAATATTATTTTTTATGTACACATGGACGTAACGTGCGGTAGCCTACATCAGAAAGACTTTCACTTTTAATTGGAAACCTCATGGGGAGGTTATCCGAGAAAAGAGGCTTTAGAGGTTGCATTTTATTTATTTCATTTTGTAACCAAACTGGATGTGTATTTCTTTTGAGTTTAATATCGCTGTTTTACATGTATTATCTTGGTTTTGGAATAATTGATCAGGCTTGGCCAGTATGATTTGATTTTAATGATTTCGTCCGCTGTAGCACTTACTCTGATGATTTTGCATTATTTGTTACATAAATTTTCAGTGAAATGATGGAGCTTGTTTTGAATACTTCACTGAGAAGAATTTTATTTGATATTGGTTTAACACACTTTTCCTAAATTGGAGAGATTTAGCTTTGAAGCACTTTTCCTGAACTTAAGATGTATTTTGAAAATCAGTAAAGTAAGAGATTGTTTTAGAAAGATTGACAACTCGGTTCTCAAAAAAGGATAACTCGATGATTACGTACCAAGAAATCTGGACCTGAAACTGGGGTGTCGCACAAAGACTCATCTACATGATTTCTTTGACTATTATACACCATATTGGACAAGAGACCATTAGCATATTATTCAAGAATGTTAGAAATACACGAATCTCAAGTGAAAATATATAGAATCTTAATCTTCAAGGTGGAAGGCTCAAGAAGTGTGGAATACCAGTACAAAGACGGAAGTAAGCATGTAAAGTGGATATGACTTTCGGTTTTAAGTTATTATCTCAATTTCAATAAAGTATGCATATATGTTTGTTTAGTTTAGGGCTATATCTTGAACTGAATATGCATGTTATGCTTCGTACATGTTGTATCTTGATTTGAATATTCGTGTTATGCCTTGAAATATGCATGCTTAAGAGTTAAATATATGCAGATGTTACATTGATGATCTATTAACATACTTCAGAGTAGTTATGAATGTTGATTACCATGCTCACGATGTTTAATTGTTTATATATCTAATTTAATCTGTTATTGATGTGATTTGCCACTAAAGAAAGATTAATAAAGATTATAACCATATACCGACGCGATGATAGATTTCATCATGAGTGTTCCAACCCAGACTCGGTTTGTCAGTATTTTGATTTTCTAAATTGAAACTGGGCATTCTGGTTAAACCCACTTCCTGAATTGTGAGCTAGGTGTGTGGATTTTAACCCCACTTCACCAATGATGGGTTTGAACATCTGTAAGTGACCTCTCTCCCTATATCTAGAATACTAAGGCGTATTCCTTTTAGTCTTAACGTCAACTATTGAATAAGTAACTGTTTGAATCACTTAATCTATAAAAGTGTTTGATATATATGTTTTATTTTATTGAAATAATGATTTAAATATTTGGAATGATCTATTGAGCTCTTAAACTCACCTCTTTTTCTAACATTTCAAGAAATAAAAGATCAAAGGATGCATAGAGAGTTTTCCTTCCTAGATTCAAAATTTTGTTTAAGTCAGGTATGTAGGTGTAACACCCTGAAAATCTATGAGACCTCCACGTCGTTAGTGAACGGTTAAAGTGGAATAACAAATTTAATAAAAGAATAAAATAAGCATAAAATAAATGTAAAAGTGATACTAATCCGGGAAGCACGAGAAATGGCGAAGAAAAGATGCTAAACACCAAAAATTTCATTCTGGTGACCACGGTAATTGGGATAGTGACTGCGGTAATTTCAGACAAACCTAAAAAATGAAGGGAAGTGCATCGTTCTTGTGATCGCGATCGGTCCTGAAGATCAGCCCACAAAAGGGAATCAAACGGTTTGGAGTCAAAGGGAAGCTAGCACTGAGATTCATCGGTCCGTTAAAGATACTTAAACGGGTTGGTGAATGCGCTTATGAGCTGGACTTACCAAACCAAATGTCCTCGATTCATAATATATTCCATGTATCGATGCTGCGAAAGTACGAGCCAGACCCATCTCACATTATACACTGGGAGGAGATTGTACTTCAGGACAATGCAACTTACGAGGAACTGGCAGTTAGAATACTAGACCGTAAGGTGCAGATTCTTAGGACCAAGGATATCCCTTTGGTCAAGATGTTGTGGAGACATCACGGTCTAGAAGAGGCAACCTGGGAATTAGAGAGTGAAATGCGTATGAAATACCCAGGCCTCTTCACCAGACACACCTGATGGGACAACATCAAACATGCAACCCATTCTTTTGAATTTCGGGGACGAAATTCTTTTAAGGGGGTAGGTTGTAATACCCTGAAAGTCTATGAGACCTCCACGTTAAAGTCGAACAGTTAAAGTGGAATAACAAATTTAATAAAAGAATAAAATAAGCATAAAATAAATGTAAAAGTGATACCAATCCGGGAAGCACGAGAAATGGCGAAGAAAAGATGCTAAACACCAAAAATTTCATTCTGGTGACTGCGGTAATTGGGATAGTGACCATGGTAATTCTGGATAAACCTAAAAAACGAAGGGAAGTGCATCGTTCTGGTGATCGCGGTCGGTCGTATAGTGACCGCAGTAAGTATGCAAATAGCCTAGAAAACGAACAACGTGCACCAGTCTGTCCACCACGCTAATTGCACATTGACCACGGTAATTGCACATTGACCGCGGTAATTCGTCAATTTCTATATAAACGAAAAGTGTGTAGAAACCCTAGATCTGAATTTTTATGCGCCGCCAATCACAATTTCCTCTCCAAGCTCACACTAAACCTTCCAATCTCGTCTTTTCAAGTTTTCTTTTGAGTTTTAAGGGTGGTTTGAGGCCCTTCAAGCCATTCTCTACCATTATCAAGCTCAGATTTGCCAAGAGCAACATTAACAAGGGCGGGTTCGGGTTGAGGCACGCTTGGAAAAGGCCTTGTGCTAAGGTAAATCTCGAAACACTCTTGAGATCTTGTTTTCTTAGCTTTTCAAAAACAATTTTCTCAAATGTAAACTGTTTTTCCTTGAGTTGATGTGTCTTAAACTTAGTGACCAATGTATTGAGGTGTTAAATGCATGTTGCCGACTCCGGCGACCGCAGCAATGCGAACGTGTACCAGTGTTCCCTTGTCCTCATTCAGATTTTGGGTACATTTTGTAACACATGCGCCAAGAACACAAACCTTAGGGTTTTGGTTATGCCATGAATGCCTTAGACTCCTGTATTCTCATTGTTTAAAAACCCTATAGATTGAAAATCTGTGGCGTGCACAGCGAGGAGCAAGGCGCAAGATTGAGGAGTACTAAAGTGTTGTGATTTTCTTACTCCCTAGCCTTATCCAAATTTTGAATGCATAACATGATGATTGGATTGCATAGAATATGTTTAGAAGCGTACTAGGACTTGCTTGATTAACCTTGTTTGGGTTTGACTTGGTGTATGTCCTTGATGCATGGTTGCTTGTGTCATAACATGCTAGATAGAGATTTGTATGAGCTGATAACCATAAATGGTTGAACACATCTATTTTGTTTTACCTTAAATGTTACATTGATGGTTGTGTATGACTTGGAATGACATGTATGACCAAAGAACATTAAATTAAGATTTAATAACTCCACATATTGGCACGATAACAACCTTAGGGTGTCATCGTAGGCGTCCCTACTAGAGCTGACTGCGACAACTGATTGTGTTTTCAGATGGAGAGTCACTGTGGACTTCCATCCTTAGATCGTGGTCTCGAAGGTAATTGGCCCTCGGGCATTACCCCTAGATTTGCTCCCGGACCACACAGGGGATGTCGAGGGTTATAGACTCTTTCGGTCTTAGATGATAACAAAACAAGAAATTGTGTGAAACACCTAATGTAATGAAACTGATTGTATGTCTTGTGTTCTGATTTGTATAATGCTAGTGATATATAAAGATGATCCATTGGGCTCTCGAACTCACCCCACTTTTCTATTACAGGTGATCATTGACACCGCAGGAGTAGGCCAGCATACGGGCTGTCATTTTGGGTAGTGACTTCGCTGGGAGGTTGTCACAATTTTCAGTTTTCTTTGGGTTTACCGTTGTAACACTTTGTTGTAAATAATATTTTAGTGTTTAAATTGAACTGGGCATGTGCCCTCTTTTATCCTTGAACTGTTTCACATGTGAATTAAATATTTTGGAACTTAGGCCCATTGGGCCATGTTTTATCTTTATACTATGCTTTAGAAATGAATTTGAAATGTTCTTCCGCTGTAAAATATTTCACTTGGTCAAATATGAATTCACTATAGATTTATGAATGATTAGAATTCCACTGCATGCATTTTAATGAATTTCACAACTACTAAAAGGAACGAGTGTTTGATGGTCTTTGTACATTTTAGTTTTGACTTTATAACCTACTTAGGAGAAAGGTTTGAACATGAGATTGAATGAGAAAAAGAATTGAACCATGTGGCCTCCAGTTCTCGGTGAATGACGAGATGCTCGGTGTCTCCCACCGAACGAACGGGCGTGTGTCTTCTGTGTGCGCGGCCCCGCGACTGATCGTCGCAATAGAGACAGAGATAGAGACCGGGAGCTGGGGTGTCTCAAAGCTGGTATTAGAGCCCAGTTACTAGAATTACTGGGTTGAAATTTACATAAATTTGATTTTATCAGAATAGAACTTTTAACAAAAATAAAAATTTCAACGGATTTGATTTTCACTGAAAAAGAATTTCTATGGGATTTAACTTTCAAAAAGACGGTAAAATGAATAGAATCCATCTATTAGGCGGATAGAAGTCTGTAAAAAATTTGGGTGATGTCAACGTACTCGAGTTACTAGTCATAGTAGGACGAAAGTACTGTAGTGGCCCTGTAGGTTGAGCTCTACTTTGGTAGTGGCCTTGCAGGTTGAGCTCTATTCAGGAAACGTCCAAAACTTGGGAGCGATGGCATCACATAGAAATGAGATAGAGTTTGAACTTGGCGATTCAATAGACGAATCAGCTTGCCAAGTATTGAGACCTTAAGCCTATTAGAGACTGGGTGTTGCCACGGAGGCGCAGTGGATCATAAGAGTAAATAAAAGCTTTTAGGACATAAGCTAGAAACCGAAAATGTGTGAAACGAACACTTGATTGGTTAGGACACGAGATCGGGATGATCTTGTATCCTTGATCTCTATGTAGTATGGGACGCATAGGTATTTGTGGGTATGGAGGAAATCTTGGACTTGAAGACTGACAGACCATGTATAGCGAGTGATCGATTCTTGGGTAGAACTTGTATGCACATATTTTACTGGTATGGGACGGTTGTGTATAGTAGGTCTTGCATCAGCCATAAGGAGGGAGACACTTGCGAAATTGTAATGGGCAATGAACAGATTCTTTCGAAGAACTTGCACGCACTGTATACTACTGATATGAGACGATCGCGTATGGTGGGTCTTGTGTAATCCTTAGAGACTAGGATTTGGCAAAATTATATTAGCCATAATGGAATTGTTGGGTTCCATTTTGCCAGTGTGCATTCTTTGATTGTTTGCTATGTGCTTGTATGTTATATATGTAGTATGATTATTTTGAGTGTTGTTATGCCCAAATTCTTGTACCCAGAAACAAACATATTTTTGTTGACTTAGAAGCACACACTCTTCGACCACTGAAACAAATCGAAAAGTTAGAGACTTGAATTTAGAGGTATAGTAGAACGATAAATGTGAAAGGATATAAGCAAGTTTGAAGAATGACTGGTTATCGTCACAGGTCACAATATCCAAAGTTTTGGGAAAAAGGAGTCAAACTCTGAGTTAGAGTGGAATTATAGCTTGATCTGCTTTAAATTGTCAAAATTTTGATTCAATATTGATGAATTATTGGATACTGAAATAAATATTTGACTTGTAGATAATGCCTATGTGACGACCCACGTTTTGGTGCGCAAAATTTTTGAATACGATATACGCATTTTTCTGGAATTTTTAAAGGAAATACAATAATTTACAGCAATTTTTCTCAATTTATATTATTTATTGGAGAAAATGAGAAAAATGGGGAAAATATGTGAAATTAGGAGGAAAATAAAATTTCTTGAGAGAAATAATTTTTGGGATTAATTGTGAAATTTTAGAATTTTTATGAAATTTTTGGTGCAAATAATGGAA